>VMDO01006706.1:0-97572 GCA_007922755.1 Pedetes capensis
TCTCTTCTCTTCTCTTCTCTTCTCTTCTCTCCTCTTCTCTTTCCAGCAAACATGTTTGCCTCTCTTCTTGGCTTCATCATCTTCTTTATCTCTCTGGCGGAATCTTTCCTTCTAAAAGCCTGCTTCACTCTTCTGTTCTCCCTGGTGCCTTTACCTTCCCTTGGGGAACAGACACCTCCTTATGCTGATCCACCCAAGGATCCAGGTTTTTCTGAGTTCCTTTCAAGGTCTACCTAAGCTTCCCCAGGTGCCTCAGTTTTGCCTGCAGTTATTCTTAAAGATGTATCTCTAATAAACCTTTTTCATACTCTCTACTGGGGCTGGGATTTAGCTCAGTTGGTAGAGCACTGCTCTGCAGTTTCTGACATCCGTAATTCAATTCCAAGCACTACAAAAATGGGAGAAGGATGTGGCAATCCACTCCTGAGGCAATCCCGAAACAGTCAGCCATTGAAAATCCCATAAAGGTCATTGTGAGTCAGACATGACTCGATGGCACCTAACATCATCATCATCATACTCCCTACTATAATTTCTGTGTTAGATATAAATTTATATATACACCAAATACGTGGATCAAGATTTTGCTGCTAGATTCCTGGACCAGTGCTCAGGACCCACCTACCTGCTCCCCCACCCCTCCCCATGAGTCCATGATAACAATATGACAAACTTGCAGTTCAGCATTCCAGTTAATTTATACATATATTTTGCCCTTAAAAACATGGAGCATAACTCTGTACTCCTTAAGTGTACTACACATCGTGACTTTCTTTTAAAGAGCACATCATGGCCAGATCCTGTGGCACACACCTGTGAGCCCAGTAACTTGGGAAGTTGAGGCAGAGGATTGCAGGTTCAAGTCCAGAGGCAGCCTGGGTAAATTAGCAAAACTCTATCTCAAAATAAATGCAAAAGGGACTGGGGTGAAGCTTAGAGTTAGAGCGCTTGCCAAGCATGGGCAGGGCCCTGGGTCCAACCCCTTAACCCCAGTTCTGGAAAAAATCAGTGAAATAAAAATGAAGAGTGCCTCATGGGAAATGAGACCTGAAGGGATAACCCTGCAGTGGAGAACATGGACAGGAAAAAATCAGTGAAATAAAAATGAAGAGTGCCTTATGGGAAATGAGACCTGAAGGGATAACCCTGCAGTGGAGAACATGGACAGAAAACCCCTCCACTGAAGGAACAGGCTAATTTCAACAGTGGTGAGGCATATTGATGATGCAGCCTCAACTTGATCTGATGAGTGGCACCTCTCCATGCTCTTCCTCCCCACACTATCACCTCAGCATAACCGCGAGAAAAACACCAGACACATCCCATTTGACTGATATGTGACAAAGTATCAGACCAATAATCCTCAAAACTGTTACAATATATATATTTTTCTTTTTTAACCTTTATTAATAAATGTTGGTGGGATACACAGCAATGCAGCATTTGCTTTTTCCATTGTGCCACAGTTATAATCACTTTTGGTTACACTTTCATCAACTTACAGAGTTTATGGAACATTTTGACTAATATGTGGTAAAACTAATATGCATATATGGGTTATATTTCCATTTTTTCCATGTACTCAGGATGTTACTTCGTTTATATTGAGATTACCCCCCTTTATCCCTTTACATTGTTTACCCCCTTCTCACTTTCCACAACCTTCCTTCTCTTCTACTCTACTTATATTTTCCCTTCTTAGCTAAGTTTAACTGTTCATTTTTATATATCTATTTAGGCTTAGTTTTTTCTTCCTTTAAGTAAGATTCAGTTCCCACATATCAGTGAGAACATAAGGTATTTCTCTTTTTGAGCCTATGTTTATTTGCTTAAGATGATCTCTAGTTCCATCCACTTTACTGCAAATGACATTATTTCATTTTTTTATTGCTGAATAATATTCAATTGTGTATATGAGCCACACTTTTTTATCCATCCTTCTATTGATGGACATCTTGGTTGGTTCCATATCATTGCAGTTGTGAAGTTTGCTGCATTAAGACGCAGGTGTCTCTGTGGTATCATGACTTGTCTCCCTTTGGGTATGTTCTGAGGAGTGGCATAGTTGGGCTGTACGCAGTTCTACTCTTAGTTTTCTGAGGTATCTCCATATTGATTATAATATTTAAAACCAAAAAAAGTATGAGAGATAATCATGGCCAAGAAGAGCCCAAGGGGAGAAGACTATTAATTGTAATGTAGTAGCCTGGATGGGATTCTGCACCAGAAAGAGAAAAACCAAAGAAATCTGAAGAATAGCATAGGGATATTTCTTTATCAATTTTGACAAATGTTCATACCTATGTGAGGTGCTCATCATGGGGAAAGTTTGGGATTAGGACACATGAGAATGTGACTCTATCTTTCCAAAATTCTATAAATCTAAAACTCTTCTAAAACAAGAAATATTTTAACAGAAAAAGTCAAAGAGTATTTCTCTGTTAAAAATACAAATATGCTATTTCTGATGCTCTGAAGAGAAACTGATTTAACTTATGTACTTTTCCACAAAGCACATCATTTTAAATTTAATTCAATAGACAATAGCATAGCAAGGGCCTCTCATGGGATGTGCCTGTTTTGTGTTGGTGTTGCTCTCAGTACCAGTGAAGTGCTATGAATGATTCAAAATATACATTGCTTACTCTAGTCATTTCACTCTTCTTTGACAATCTCTTATATTTGGACTTCATTTTTCCTGAGTACATCATTATTTGTTATTTTCTGTGTTTGATACTTTAGAGAATTTTTTCGGAAGGTTTTCCATAAGTAAGAAGAAATAGAAAGCAAACCATCTTGAGTGAAATAATTTTCAAAACATTCTTTTTCACTCAAAGAAATAAACAAAAAGCATGTTTTAATAATTTTTACTCATCATTTACATAAACCTAGAGAAATATCCTTGGAATACAATTGTATGAAGTCAAGAATAAAAATTCCTTTTTTCTTTAGGTGCCATGAGTCTAAAGTTAAAGATTGTCCTCAAATAGTTTGAGAAATTTCAGGTGTATTTTTTTTTAGGTTTTAAATAACCACTGTCAATTTAAAATATCTCACAAATCTTAGAAGCTACCCTTACAACCAAAATAACCCACTGACCTAATAAAAAATAGTTCTTTATATTGCTTAAGGAATGGATTTCTTTGCAAAGTGAAGTTTCTAGTTCCTGTAAGACCCAGCCAGAGATTCTAATTCACATAGACTTTCTATTTCCTCATGTTGGTGACAGGGTCACTGGAGAGCTGTCACACTCCTTGCTTCACGGGTGCCCTGGTTGTTACTATAGCTCTCTATGTACATGGATACTGCCCCAGAGCTGAGTGGCCTCCACTTTCGACATACCAGAGGAATTCACTAACTTCAGAGGTCTATGTTGATACTATTTCAGTTGAAAAACTGACTGTACATCATCCCTGTGGTCTAGATAAGACAGGAGGGCTTAAGAAGCTGAAAACCATCATTTGCATAAGAAAGTGGTAGGAGATGGAATTTAGGTTGTCTCACTCCAGAACCCATGCTGTTTGCAATTGAGCATATTCACAGACACACACAGACACACACAGACACACACATCAGTGGTACAATGTTTTAAAAATATGCAAGTTCCTCTCTGATCCTTTCCCCAGTCAGTCACCATTTCCTCATTGTCAAATGGCAGCTATAGTATAATATCCTCAAGTCTCAGTCTTTCTATACATCTTCTTCTCTCTCTCCCTCCCTCCCTTCCTTCTTCCCTCCTTCCTTCCTTCCTTCATGTTTCTTTTTTCTTTCTTTCTTCTTTATTTCTATGCTATTTTTTCTATCTAATTTCCATCTATACTTTATTTTTTCACACTATCCCAGTGGTGTTCTTGGTGGCATGGTTTCAGGTTTCTGTTTGCTGTGTTCCGTGTGCCCCATGGCTCTCCCCAGGGATGTGGGATTGGACCTGTGTGGATTTTCATCACTCCTACAGTATTAGATTGTGGTGCTCCTTACCTCCTGAAATTGCAATCATGTGTGGACTTGTTGTTCTTAGTGATTTTAAAACTCACATGTTATAAGGAGGGTATTCAGAATCAAGCAATAGCCAATGCTTAAAAATATGTACATCTCTTTCTTTAGTATTTATATTTTATTGACACACAATATTTATACATGTCTGCAGCCAAAGCACCCTGACATCCTATCCCGCCTGATCTCATAAGCTAAGCAGGGTTGAGTTTGGTTAGTCCTTGGGTGGGAGACTGCCTGGGAACACCAGGTTCTGCACAGTAGGGAGAAGGACCTGGCAACCAACTCCCAAAACAATTGGCCATAGAAAACCCTGTGAATAGCAGAGAAGCATTGACAATAGTGCCAGGCATGGCAGAGAGTCAGGGAGTGTTTTGTTCAGCTGTACATAGGGTTGCTATGAGAAGTACCTGACTGGACAGCACCTAACAACAAGAACAATAACAATTGTACTTATTTATGCAATTCTTGAGGCAAATAATATTTTCCCTAACATATGAATTAGCACTTGATATTCTCCATTCATGCTGTTCTTTTTCAATTTCCCATATCCTTGTTGCTTGGACTGAGTTCTACTGATTATTAAAGAAATCTTCTCAATAATATATAATCAGCTTCCCACTTTATATTATTTAGTACATTCAGTGATTATGATTAGAAAAATATTCTAGCTACTCAAAATTCCATTTGCTCCTAGTGCATATGCTCCAAGTCTCTCATGTGCTATGTTTGGATCAGACAATCTGTTTGATTAGACCCTTTTGTTTTCCTGTGCCCTCTCATTTCCCTAAATATCTCAAGGTTACTTTGGGGGTTATTTGTTTCATAGTGGCCTGACATGAGAACAATCTAATCTTAATCTATTGCAGCATAGCTTGCCTGCTCTTTCTTTCTTTCTTTCTTTCTTTCTTTCTTTCTTTCTTTCTTTCTTTCTTCTTTCCTTCTTTCTTTTTTTTTTTCTTTCTTTCTTTCTTTTTTCGGTACTGGGGGTTGAACCCAGGGCCGTGAGCCTGCATGGTTTGCAAGTGCTTGGCCACTGAGCTGCGCCCTCAGCCCATTTTTTTACTTTTCGAAACAGGGTCTCACTAAGTTATGTAGACTATTTCTGGTCTCCAACTTGTGATCCTCCCACCTCTACCTCACGCCTGAGCCGCTGGGATTACAGGCATGCGCCACCGCGCCCAGTGCAACATAACTTTCTTCTATCAATTAACTCCATTTGCTGTGTACCGGGCTTTAAACTGAAATCTTTACATACATTATCTCACACACTTTAATGAGGTAAGCATTAATACTAGAGGTTTAAACAAAAGGACACTGGACCCAGATTGCACACAGATGTGATGAACAAGTCCAGTCTTTTAGCCATTTCACATGAATGTCTATTACTTGTTGAGACTGTATGTACTTCCAGATTTATTCAGTGACATTATCTGTGCCTAATTAATCATGCTTTTATCAACAGATAAACCACAACACTGAAATGAGAAGCTATACCCTTGCCTATAGATTATCAAGACTTTCTTCAGAAGACATCACCTCAAAATCTTGAAAGGGACTGATTGCCCATTTGTCCTTTTGGATCACCTCCCTTCTTTTCCCACCTTCCCCTCTGCCCTACAGAGGCTGAGCCACTTGATGTCATCAGCAGGTTCTGGGGCCCTACATCTTACTATTGGGTATAAAGGAAGGGAATATCAAGGAAGGAAGGAAGAAACATTGTTTTTTATTTATTTATTTTCTAAGATTTTTCTCTGTGGAGTCACCCATGACTGGCTACATTCCTCAATCAAAAGTTAAAGCATTTCTCAAAGAATGAATGGACTTAAACATCACATTTTCTATGTAGTTTGGAAAAGGACAATTTTTTAAAAATTAAATGGATTCTAACTTCATAAAAACAGGATAATGAAATTTTGTTTATTTTTTCCTTTTGGATAGAATTATATTTTGTTGTATTTGATACTTATTTTAAAGTCCTAAGGTGCACTAATAAAAAACAGAAAAGAATATGACATTTGGTCCAGTTTTTTGATGTTGTTCTTGTTAGATGCTGTCAAGTTGGATGAGACTCATAGTGACCCCATAGGGTTTTCAATGGCTGGTTGTTTTAGGATTGCTCTGGGAGTGGATTGCCAGGTCCTTCTCCCGTTTTTGCAGTGCTGGGGATTGAACTGAGGGCCTGAGAGATTGCAGCACAGCACTCTACCAACTGAACTAAACCTCGACTCCTTTATGAAGTAAATAGGATACATATTTCTTCCCCCATTTTATAATGATATTTTTGCATCAGTATATAATACAAAAAATTCTTCAAACGTTGTTCTTCATCAAAGAGATCATTTGTTGTTGATGCTGTAACAACTCAGGTATTACCCAACATCACTAACAAATCTACAGTGTGCCTGGTTCTAACCTTTGTGTGTATTGGTCTAATAAAAATAAATATTGAATAAGAATCATGTATAAAAATATGGATTTAAAATCTTTATATTAAATTTTGAGTCAATGTGGGGCTTATGTACCAGTGCTGTTTTATACCAAAGGGAATACATAGTGTGGTGATCTTCACCAACATAATTAGCTAGCAGAGTGCTTTTCATGAAGTAGATACAGAATAAATATTTGATAGGTTAATAAACACTGCTCTCAGTTCAGAAATCAAATCAGCAAGGATATATTGACCCAGTCTAATATATTTGACTCTTTATAAAGTATTACACTGGACCAAAAATAATGGCCATTTTTCATGTTCATGAAGGATTTTTACAAGTGAATTAAAGGCCATTCTCTCTAAAGAAGTCATCACTTTCTCAGGCAAGTACAGCGACCCTTTGTTGCATTACTTTATTGTTAGCATTTACAAATCTAAGATCAGTAATTTATTCTCTGTGAATAAGGCATGAACACAAAATCATCTAAACTTTATGATCACTAAAAACCTGTCCGTATATTAAATCTTAGCTGTATGCAACTTCTTATCCTTAGAAATTTTTTTTCATTGAAGCAAAGGTTCTACATAGGAAAGTACACAATTCACAGTGAATATCATTGTAAATCCTTGCATACATAAGCAGGTAGGTTGCCATAGCACAAATCCAATGCCAGGTAGACCATGCACCAGAGACTAGTTTTGCCTGTTTTTGAACTTCAAAGGGATGAAATTATTCTTTGTGTACACACACACACACACACACACACATATAGCTTGAGCATAAAATTAATGTTCTTTCTTATTATAGTAGTTAATTCTATTTTGTTACTATGTAGGATGCATTTTTATGTTTCATCATTCTGGGGTTTATAGACATTGAATTGTTTTCATTTTTGGCAATTATGAATTGCACTACTATGAATATTCTTTTATCTATCATTTGGTGGATATGAGCACTCATTGTTACAAAAAGAAGTGCTGGATCTTTGTGTTTACATATGATTAACTCATAGATTCTGCCAAATGGTTTACAAATATGGATGATCAATTTACACCTCCACCAAGCACTGTATGATAGTTTGAATTGCTCCACTTTTTTTTAACACCCTGTATTGTCATTTTCGTTTTAGCCATTCTCTTATAGTTATTGTAATACTTCATTCTCCTTTTAATGCTTAATTTCCTGTTATTTGGTTTCTTTGTATTCTTCTGATGACTGTAGGAAATTTTCCCCTATGTTCTGAAGATAATCTTCTAATGAATATGGATTGAAAATATTTCCTCCCAGTTTGTCTTATCTATCCAGTCCCTGAAGGCAATCTTGTTGACTTAATTGAGTTCTTTATATGAATAAGGCCATATTGTCAATCTTTTCTTTTGTAGTTAATGCTTTTTGTGCCTTTTAAAAGAAATATGTAACTATTCCAAGATAAATAGTGTGTTCACCCATTTTCTGTTGCTGTAACAAAATAGCTGAGGCTGGATACCTTATAAAGAAAAGAAGCTCATTTAGCTTACAGTTCTAGAGATTTAAAAGTATGTTGCTGGCATTGGTTTGGTTCTGGTAAGGTCCTTGTGGTGGATGGCATCACAATGGTAGAAGCATGCAGAAAAGAGAACTGGCCACATGAGAAAGGGGACAAGCACACAGCACAATCATGCTTTATAATAGCTTGCTCTTGTGTGGACTAATCTAGTCACACAAGAGATAACCCTTGGGTGGCTCCCCTTTGACTGAATCACCTTCTAATAGTCCTACTCTCTTAAAGGTCCCCCTTCCACACTGGACACTGGGGGCCAAGCTTCCAGGACTTGAACCTTTTGGGGGGACACTCCATCCATACCACAGAGTATAGTCCTCTTGTTCCTCTACAGGTGTGATAGCTTTACCTGTTGTGCTAAGTGTGTGATCCATTTCTCTGCTACCCTCTGGCCATGGAAGGAGCTCCCCAGCTGCTTAGATTAATAGAAAATTTATCTTCCCTCCACTAATAAACTGGCATGGGATGAATTCTCTTATTTCCATAGCCATGAGGATTTTATCCCCCACTGTGCAGCTACAAAGAGAGAACTCTTGTAAGTAAATGCTACATCCAATAATTGACCAAACTTGGTGCACAGAAACTGTCTTTTGAATGCTTTATTCACACATAAAATCCAAGCAAAGTTTAATCTCAAATTAATCCGATTTAATCTAAAGTAACAATTAGAAATCACAATAGTCACACCAACGGGGTAACAGGTCAGGGTCTATTCAGGATTGTCTTTTATGCCACTTTAAGAGTCAAAGTGCAGGGCGCAAATCTCACAACCAAGTCCCGATTTTCCGCCGTGTTGGGGAAACCGCAGGGGCCTAAATGACTCAGGAAGATTCATCCAAGAGGAGTTGGTGGCGGGCAGCAGGCCAGGAGGCTGAGGCAGCAACAGCAGCAGAACCGAAATGGAGTGGCAGAGTTTAGGAAGGTCGGTTCACTCTGCGATCCCGAGGCGGAATTCAGGAGTTTGGAGTTGGAGAAGAGCAGTCCATTCAGCCACCTGAGGAGTTCTGGCAGCTGGCTTTTAAGCGTGAGGTTTGGAGGTCCTGACGTCGTTCTTGGTTGCCTGGTTACCAGCTTGAGTGACACATGTCAGTGTCTTTGGAGGATATGTCGGTTGAGGATCATATCTGCCTTGCCCAGCCTTTTGGCGTGGGCCTCCTGGGTTCTGAGTTACGCCCTTTGGGATGTAGTCAGTTCTCAGTTCTCAGAATTTTAAAAGATGGATATACTTGGTTAATATGTTTTGAAATGGCTGAAGTTAGGCCAGCACAGTAAATGAAAAGAAATGATGTAATTTGTTAATTCAAATTGCCTTACGCACTAGGAATTAGTAATTGAAAACTCTATGATTGATTTATTCAGGTAGATGATTTCTTCTAACTGTGCTAACCAGATAGGCATTAGTGAAGTTCACAAAATTTCTAATCACAGAAAGGGTGGGCTTTTCTTGTGAGCTCTGATTTGTTCACATTATTTTAGTTATGGGCTCTAGGAAGAAGACATCTTCCAACACATGTATTTTTCATACTGATTTTTAATTTTTCTTTCCTCTTGTAATTTTGTCGACAGTTTTTAGATGCCAGTAAAGTTTGCAAAGGCAAGTCGGAAGAAGCTGCTCATTCTTTAAGTGTTGCCTTCATTGTCAACTTGACACATTGAGATTCTGAGGATGGGTCTGTGAGGTGTGGAATCCAGGAGAGGACTGACAGGTCCCTCCCGAACTGAGAAGAAGAGGACTGCGCCCAAACCTGGACAATTCAGGTGGGCTCCAGGAAGGAGGAAGCCAGGGACAGAGAGGAAGTCAGCCAGCATGTGGTGGACCTGCTCAAACTCCCCTAGAGGAGAGAGAGAGAGAGAGAGAGAGAGAGAGAGAGAGAGAGAGAGAGAGAGAGAGAGGCAGAAACTACCACAGCCTGAGAATGTCAGACTAAAATTTCCTCAATGTCAACACTGATTCAACACCACACCACAAGTTTTCAGATCTGGCACCAGGCAGAGACTTTTCAGGTTTCCAGCTCTTTGCACTGAGTGGCTTGCAGCTTCTGCAGGTGCCATTGTAGAACTGCCCTGTTCCCTTATATGTAAGCTAATTTAATAAATCCAATATATGTAAGCCAATTTAATAAATACGATATATATAATCAGCTGGGATTTAGTTCAGTTGGTACAGTACCACTCAGCAGTCTCTGAGATCCTGAGTTCAATTTCCAGCACAGCAAAAAAATGGGAGAAGGACATGGCAATCCACTCCTGAGGCAATCCAGAAACAATCAGCCATTGAAAACCCTATAAGGGTCAGTATGAGTCGGACATGACTCGACAGCACCTACCAACAACTACAACATAACACACACACACACACACACACACACACACACACACACACACAAAGGGTTTCAAAAATGTATGCACATTTAGGGTACTACTGAAGCAAGCTCCCATAGAAAGAGCCCCCTCTCTCTGGTGATAAGGCAGTAGTTCCTTATTAAAGCACTGTTTATTCTATTAAAACACTTTTTGTTTATCTAAAAGTTGCTTAATGTTTTTGTTAGGTGCTGTCGAATTGGGTCCAACTCATAGTAACCCTATGTACAACAGAATGAAACACTCCATGTCTGGCACTATTGTCAGTGCTTCTCTACTGTTCATAGGGTTTCAGTGGTGGATTGTTTTGGGAGGGGATTGCCAGGTCCTTCTCCCTAGCCTGCAGCACCTGATATTCCCAGGTGGTCTCCCATCCAAGGACTAACTAAGTCCATCCTGCTTAGCTTCCAAGATCAGGTTGGGGTGCTAGGGTGCTATGGTTGCAGATAAAAAGTTGCTAAGCTTGTTACAAATAATGCGTGTGTTTCTCTGGAGGACTCTGACTGCTACATTCTCAGAGAAATGAAGAGAGGCAGTTTGCAGGAAAATAGTAATATGCTCAAATACTTTTTAAAACAATTTCTGGTTAGTATTTGTTTTGGGGCTATTTTTGCTATGGTAAACTATAAACTAAATAAGTAAGATTGGATTTACATATTCTTTTTGCTTTCACGATTCATCCATAGCAATTTTTTTTATTGTTTTTATGTCTGTCAGTTTTTGACTCCTTAGAACATTGGTGAAGTTAAATTAGAATAAGGGTGTCTATAAAACAAGTGAGCTGGGCATGATGGTACAGGCCTGTAATCCCAGGCCCTTGGGAGGCAGAGGCAGAAGGATCTCAAATTTGAGACCAGATGCAGCCCACATGAGTTAACGAGACCCTGACTTAAAAGAAAAAAGAAAAAACGGGCTGGGATGCAGTCTAGTGGTAGAGCACTTGCAAAGTATGCATGAGGCTCTGGGTTCAACCCTCAAGTACTGAAAAAAAAAAAAAAAAAAAAAAAAAACCACAAACAAAACCAGAAGTGAGCAAGAAACTGCTACACACAAGATATTCCTAGACGCTTTAAAAATGAGCTTTTAACTCATTTAATTCCTCTTCTTTAAGCTTCATCAAAGACTTTTAAGTCACAGATCACATCAGGAATGTTTACTCTCACTGTTTGCCCACAATTAAAGAATCTAATTTAGTCTACCCCAATTAATACACCAGTTACACGGACTCATTGTGCTTAAATGATGAGAAATGTGCTTGGTAGAAATTACTCTTATTTATAAAAAAGTAAAATAGGGACCAGCTGCCTGTGCAGAAAAAGTCACAATCAAACAGTCAAGTTGGATAGTGGGTAGTAATTAAGAATGCCCCACACCCTCTATGATAAGCTCCGTGAAGACTCTTGTAAAGGTCCTGTTCCCCACTACTGCTCATCATAGTAGATACTCAATCGATATAACCTGAATCAATAAAAGAGAAGAGAGGTCCAAAACAGTCACTTCTCACCTTGTTAGAAGGCCGGAAAACAGTGGGGAAAGGCCTACTTAACAAAAGTCTTTTTAAAAAATTGCAGTTAGCATTACTGGGCTACATATTTTATCTATTCACCCCACTAGAAAGTCAGCCCATAAAAAAATCACACGGCCATTATCTGTGTTCTTCACTGGTTCATTTCTAGCACTTAGAAAGTCCTTTCCATAGAGTAATATGAAACCTCATGAAATGTCAAAAGATGAAAAAGCTAAAGATTCTAGTTACTACTTTATGATGTTCTACAGGGTAAGAATAATAAATTATCAGATAGATCGTTGAAATAAGTTGGTATGATCAAACTGAACTATTCATGTAAAACCAATTTATGACCTTTGATTTAAAAGGACAAGAAGTTATATATTGTAGATAGGATTACTAGGAAAGACTGCATTCTCCAGAAGCACATGCCCTACTGAGTGATTCTAATTGTCAATGAGGTTAGGATTTTGTACAACCTGCTAGATGGAAGTTACCAGTTGGAAATGATTAACAAGAAATTTCTACCTTAGAGCTGCGAAGCAGCAGACTTTCCCTAAATATTATATCCATTCATTCATACCCTTCTACACTGTACACTGAGTTTACTACACTTCTACACTGAGTTTAAAGTAAATTGGAAGAAGATTCACTCATTTTTTGAAGTGGAAGACTTAATTTCACATAAAGAATTGTATCTCTACATGTAATTGTGCAATATATGACTTACCAGCTCCACAATCCTGTACACATAGGCAATATGCCGACTTAGGAATCTGGTTGACGTGGACTTGAATATATACCACATATTTATTAATTGATTAACCTTGACAATTTTTTGGCTTAACTGTAGTTTCTCCATAGGCAAAATATTGATAACATTGTTGTCATTATAGAGAAGCCACTGGGGTAGAGATCTCCCCGAGATCCAGTTTGATCCATTTTTATTAGTTTAACTGGAGCTGAGAGTATTTTAACAAAAGCCCAGATCAGCTGTAGTAAACCAGCATGAAATAGAGAAATGGCAAATGAGGACACAAAAAGTACACAAAATGGACATGCTAAATTAAAGAAAATCAGGTGAGAAAGTGTGCATAGCTGTTAACCACTGAGGAATGACTTAAAATGAGAAATATTTCACTTTGTAAAAAAATGCCTCATGCCTAATACAAGACTTACCCAATTTGAGTGATACTTTTTGTTCAACCAAAATAGCAATACCCACCTTTTTGGAAATGTGACTGACAGAGTTGGTGACATTTCCACAGATTACTGTTGCCAAAAATGCTATCACCCTCCAGGTAAGTAGAAGTCACTCTCTGGATGGCAATATCTTGAGCGACGTGATAGATTATCATCTGTGCCCTGTGAAGAAAGGTTACTGGTGTGCTAGATGGCAACATCGCCAGCAGAATCACCTTTGATTTTAAAAAGATTACATGTGCGCTTCATTTTCACATAGAAAAAAAATGTTGCTGAAGAATCCTTCAAAACAAATGTTCCTCTTGCATCCAACACTTCTAGTAAAATATATGAAAAGGTTAGTGTAACATAAATCAATAAATCAGATTTAGAATATGATTTCCATGTTTAAATTTTTCTGTAAGATATGGTTTATGATTTGATAAAACTTTCTATGAATGAACTTAAATATATCAGATATTGGTATTATAGTTGGAAGATTTGGTGTACAGCTTGAGCACCCTTAGTCCAAAAATATGAAATCCAAAATGTTCCAGAATCCACAAATTTTTGCATGCCAACATGACACTGCAAGTGGAAAATTCCACACTTGATCACATGTGACAGGTTATAGTCAAAACACAGGCACAATATAACTCCTGTATAAAATTAGCTTCATGCAATGTGTAAAAAGTGTATATGAAACATAAATAAATTTGATTTGAAATGTGAGTCTCATCCCCAAGATATTTCATTATGTATATGCAAACATTCCATAAAAGAAAATCCCCCAAATTCCAAACACTTCTGATACTAAACACTTTTTTTTTTTCAGTGCTGGGGATTGAACCTAGGGCCTCAGTGCATGCTAAGTAAGCACTCTATCGACTAAGCTAAACTCCCAGCCCTTGTCCTAAGCATTTTGGATAAGAGATAATCAATCTGCTTTTGGTACTATTAGCATTGTGTTTTATTTAAAAAGCAATGAATTATGTATGTAATAGTCTCCTAGTTTAATATGGCATAAAAATCTAGAAATGAGTAATCATGTCTACCCCAGACACTGCCTTTACTTGGCAAACTATCCTAAGAAGTTATAGCAATTGTTATTTTCTAAGCTTATCCTCTGTTACAGAAGTGACATAAATATCAAACTGAATACTAACTACTAAACTCTAAACCTAAGGCTTGCTCCTATCTACCAATAACATACCTATGATAATCATATGCACAAAATAGATGACCTTAACTTGAAGCACTTACTTATTTGCTATTTGAACTTGATGACACCTAACAACAACAACAACAATAATATTTCAATAACTTAGTGCTGACCAGGGTTAAAATTGTTGGGATTAAGAGATAGGATGGGGAAGTACAGGTAGAATAGGTGGGATTTAGGTTAAAAAAGAGAGATTGGAAATATGTTTAGAGAAGCATAAGGAAACACAGAGATGGAACTACCCCTCATATGTCAAATGGACAACATACAAGTTAATTGGCATTGAGGTCAGGATAGTGAGTACTGAGTTTGGAAAAGATAACTGGGCATTAAAATGTATACAGGTGATCCCCAACTTATAATAGTTCAACTGAAAATTCTTTGCCTTTACAATGGTGAAGAAGTATACCACCCAGCCATTCTGTTTTTCCTTTTCGGTATGGTGGTCAGGAAATTAATGAGACAATCACCTTGGCAGGGGTGTTCATAATTATCAAGGACCCAGGCTCATTTATCCTTCTGTTCAGCCATCCCCAGTATACAGGTTCATCTTCCAACTCCCCATATATCCCAACATGGCTGCCAGAGCGTCTTCCACCACATCATTATTTCAAGCTACAGAAAGACATGGCAGGCAAGACCAGGATACCCAATGGAAACAGCTTCTACATAGATTTCCCAGAGGTTCTGTGTATTCCAGCTTACATCTTATTACTAAGTAGTGACAGCCCCACACAGGAGTTTGGGATGGATTTTAGTTGACTAAGTACACATAGTGAGGGAAGAAGTTGTGTAGATAAGCCATGCCTTCATTGTTATTCTTGGTAGATAAAGTAGCCAGAGTGATGCCATTTTTAAAAAAAAATGAAACTCCATGCTTTATCCACATGTACTGGCTTTTCCCATGCTGCTTCTCTGCTCCAGGACCCCTTCCAAAGTATCATCTTTCATTAGTCACTGTATCATTTCAGACACTGCTGCGTCTCCATAGTTCTCAGACTTCCTTTGATTCTGATGACCTTGAGAGTTTTTAGGAGTATTGGTCTGGCATTCAGTGAAATATCCTTGCATTTGGGTTTGTCTGGTGTTTTTCTCAAGGCTTCAATGGGGACTTAGGCTCAGAGTTGAAAGTGACAGAGGTAATAACGGTTCTCAACACACCAAGCCCAAGTCTTGCAGTTAGCATGATTTACTATTGGTGATATGGACCTTGAAGGTGGAGTTGACCAGGTTCCACCCTGTGCACTAACTTCCCCGTGTCTGTTCTGTGCTCTTGGGAAGCAAGTCACAAAGTTTGGCCCACACTTACAGGGCTATCTGGCTTCTCAAAGGAGAAGAATCTACACAAGTTAATTGACATTCCCTTAGGAGTTTATATCTCCTCCAGGTTTTGCTTATTTGGTTGTTGTTGTTGTCATTGTTGCTGTTAGGTGCCATCGAGTTGGGTGAAACTCATAGTGACCCTATGTACAACAGAAGGAAACCCCCCCAACACTGTGCCATGCTCAGCACTATGTCAGTGCTTCTCTGCTATTCAAGGTTTTTTGGTGGCAGATTGTTTTGGGCGTGGGCTGCCAGGTCCTTCTCCCAAGCCTACAGCACCTGGTGTTCCCAGGCATTCTCTAATTGAAGGACTCACCAGGCTGACTCTGTTTAGCTTCCTAGATCAGGTGGGATTATATGCCAGGGTGTTATGGCTGCAGACAGTTTTTATTTACATAGTCATTTGCTTATGTTGGTATGGAGTCAGGGATATATACTTCACAGTTTGGGTGATAACCCAATACTGTTGTGTTGATTGTGTCCTTGCCCACTGTTAGCTCTGTCACTGGGCTCCTGGGTTTCCTTCATCTGTTGCTGCTACTTTGTTTTAATATTTGCTTACTTTCTGAAGCTGTAAGATGCTCCTGCCTCCTCTGACATGATCCTTGCCCTGGACATAAAAGGAACCATCTCTCCAAGGAGTTCTGACTCCTTAACTTGGAGAATGGAATCAGAAATCAAGACAAGGACACCAGATGCGCTAGTGCCACTGGGAGGCCATTGTTTCAAGGCCTGTTGAATACCCTAGGCTCCCATGCCCCAAACTAGGGAAAGCATGCACGTATCATAAGTGTATATGTACAGACCAAGTATACACAAGAAACATATCCAGTGGTATCCATATTAAGCTATGTAATTCATACTGAAGTCAGTGAGTTTAACTCAGTTTAGTGCCTCACGATTTATTCAAATCTTCCTTCTTGCTTATTTCTACAGAGAGATCTCCTAAATATATAATTTAGAAAATGTCTCTTTTCTGGTTATAACCTACCAGGCTTCTCACCTTAGGATAAAAACCAAACATATAATATTGAACTCCAACTTCTTATGAGACAAGGTTTGATCAAACGATATGCTGGAATGTTTAAAATAGATAAAATTATTACAGTAAAAAACACATTTCCATTAATGCTTCTCAAAATACTCTTCCAGAAGTCTTCTTCATGAATGTTTTTAAGGAAATTGTCATGGTTGCCTCAATGTCCTGAATCAATTCAAAATGTTTACCTTCTATGATCATTTTGACTTTGGCAAGAGTGAAAAGTCACATGGTGGCAGATCAGGTGAGTAAGATGGATAGGATATCCATAATATTAGGACAGAGATTGCCCAACTAGAAGTGATGTATGGCACTGAGGTTGTCATTATGCTGTTGTTGTTGTTAGGTGTCGTCGAGTCTGGTCCAACTCATACCAACCCTATGTACCTCAAAATGAAACACTCCCCAACACTGTGTCACGCTCAGCACTATGTCAGTGCTTCTCTGCTATTCATAGGATTTTTGATGGTGGATTGTTTTTTGGGAATGGGCTGCCTTATGGAGGATGAAACTAAAAACAATCATCAAAGAGAATTTCCAGAACTGCTTCAGAAAGTGACAAGAATGATGGGATAAGTGTGTTTGAAGCCAGGGGGAGGATATTAAGGGGGATTAATGACAATGTATTTTTATTGCAATAATTTTTTTAATTTAAAGATTAACTGTAAGTTTTGATCATGCTTTGTACATTGACTGAGCTAAATTCATTTGTTATTTTCTTAACAGTTAGGGGCAATTCATGGAAGAATAAATTGATTACCTGTAGCTACTTCTCTTTTCATGTATGTGTAAGAAAACAATCCCAAATAAAATATTGTTTGTTTGAACTGTTAATTCCAAAATCAAACACATCTTGTTAATTAATATTTAATCAACAGTAACAATTTACTAACATGAACACTAAATTCATTAATTGCATCATACCAAATTTGTAGTAATAGCTCTCAAATATTTGGCCTCCATGAATCATTTAATAATGTTTGCGCCACATAGAAAACAATTAATTTAAGGAAACCAAAATAAGCTCTAATAATGTGCTCTGTGTGTATGCCTGTGTGTGCACGTGTGTGTGTGTGTGTGTGTGTGTGTGTGTGTGTGTGTGTGTGTGTGGAGAGAGAGAGAGATAAAGAAAGAAGCACTCTCACATTCTCATGTCTGGAAGTTATACTGTTTGTGATTCCTGACCCAAGAAACTATAACACGCTCAACCAAAGAGAATGTGGGCAATAAATGCATGCCATTAGTTGTCTACTTAATCCCTACTTAAGGGAGACATTTCTATCATAATCATACTCAGGAAAAACTCAGACTTGCTTCTGACAAGTTTGAAAACTTTGGAGGCATTTTTTATGGTAAAAGAGTAAATAAATATTCAAAAGTTAGAAGTTTAAACGTTCAGCTTGGAGGAAACCAAGGATAGAATTCCCTATCATCTCTTTGGTTGCATTGTATCTGCAACATACTTTTTCATGATCTGTTGTTGAATTTAGACATGATTCAATTATATTTTAGGTGCTGAGGATGGAACCCAGGGCCTTGTTCATGCTAAGTATTGGCTCTACCACACAGCTACACTCAGTCCCTAGACATAATTTTGAAAAGACTTAACGAGTAGATAGGACTCAATTATCCCATCATGAAGTCTCTCCACAGATTTTAGTTTGTTTTTGTTATTTGTTTGTTGAGATAGGGTCTGGCAATGTAGCCCAGGGCTAGGGTTTAGCTCAGTTGGTAGAGTGCTACTCTACCATCTCTTAGGCCCTGGATTCGATTCCAAGCATTGCAAAAATGGGAGGAGGGCCTGGTAGAGCACTCCCAATACAATCCTGAAACAACTAGCCATTGAAAACCCTATGAATAGCAGAAAAGCACTAATAGTATCAGGCATAGCACAGTGTAGGGGAGTGTTTCATTCTGTTGTACATAGGATTACTATGAGTCAGACTAAACTCGACCACATCTAATAACAATGTAGGCCAGGCTGAACTTGAACTCACTATGTGGCCCAGGCTGGACTTGAACTCAAGATCCTCTTGCCTCAACCTCTTGAGTTCTGGAATTATGGGTGTGTACCACCATGCCTGGCCACAGTTTCTCAAGAAATGATGATAACTTTTCTCAAAACTGGAAAATAAAATGCCATCTCAGCATTGAAGTGAGAGTGTCAGGTTTTTCAGTGTACCAAATATACTGAAATATAGTTCTCTGAACAATTGAAAAAGTCTTACCACCCATTTTGATAAGTTATGTGTCCCTGGGTCAAAGAACAAGTCAGTGTAGTGCAGTATTATTGCCCATTTCTTTCCCTGCTACCAGAAGATGTGGGATGGGCAAGGTGAGGATTGGCTAAAGTTATGCCCTTCATTATGTCTATTGATCCATTACCTATTGTTTTCTGCAGATAAAATAGTTTTTTGATTAGCATTAAGGCACTTTCTTGCTATACCTATTACTGGACATAAGGTAGTTTGATCAAATCAGTGACACTAGAGATGAAATCAAACTACAGAAAGAGGGAACATTACAAGCAAAGTGCAGTGGGGCAAGGAGTGAGTGAGTTAGGTCAGGAGGTGAGAATGAAGACCAGCACTGATTGAGAGATAGCTGACTGGTCCCTCAGACAAAGGAGAGAGTGGAGGAGGGTTTTATCCCTTGTGGAGTGAGTCCTGTGGGGTTGTGTGCTTAGGGGCATGGCCAGTGTGTGTGTGTGTGTGTGTGTGTGTGTGTGTGTGTGTGTGTATCCTATCTTGGGAAGTGGGCAATCTGTTGATACCAGGAGTTGTTGCACCAATCTGATTAAACACCTGGCCTGTGATAAAGAAGAGTACCACAGCCATTAAGGAAATGCATGAGAGGTGTTATGATTTGAATCTGAATGTCCCCCAAAAGTCATGTGTTTGAATGTCCAGTCCTTAGCTGATGGTGCTGTCCTGGGAGGTTATGGAAACTTTGGAGCCATAATCTAGCTTGATGGAAATGAGTCACTGGGGGTGGGCCTTTGGAGGTTTTTACCTGGACTTCTGGTTCTGGGAAGCTCTTTGTTTCTGGTCTGTAACACCATGAAGTTGTTGACTGCATGCCCTGCTGCCTCCATGCCTGTCCACTGCTGTTATGGGCTGACCCTTTAACTGTGAGTCCCCTATAAATATCTCTTCCCTCATAAGTTTGGCTCAGTCAGTTTCTCTGACACAGTGATGTACAACCTAACTAATAACAGAAAGGATCACAGAAAACATAGCCATAAAATTTTCTTTGAATAAGTGTTAGGCCAGGTCAGGGTGACTGGTATTGGAATGTAAACAGACTGAGATAAGTGGATACAAACTGGCACATGTGCACCACATTACTATGATGTAATCCCATGTAATTGTGATATGACTGGGCAGTAACCTTGGCAATTAGCCATTATTGTTCACAAGCCTTAAGAAGCCCCTCCATCAGCACCGGGGTGGAGAGGACAGGACAAGCAGAGTGGACAGGATACATGGAAAGGATATGCCACAGAGAAGACTGGGGGGCCTGGAGAGGCAATGGGGCATGCAGAGGGCAACAACCATGGGCAGTGACACCATGGAAAGAATGGAGAAGAATGTCCTGGAATAAAGCATGTCACATTTTCTGTTGGCTTCTTGAGCATGTTTCGGTTTCTCTGTGGACCCCCAGCTCTCTTCTCCCTTGCAGAGAAGCTCAGCTAGGATTCAGAATTGGTGTAGTCGGCAGTTTGATCTGACAATGAGTAACAAGTTTTAAAAGGTTTTTTTTTTTTTTTTAGTTTGCTTATTGTGGGATTTTTAACTGTTTCATTCTTTCATTTAGTTTAATTTTGGGTACACTGAAGTGGAAACTCCTTAGTTTTATAGGTGCAGGTTGTTTTTGGTACTGGTAAGATTGCTTCCTGCCTGCAGAAGTAGCCCTGTAGCATCCAATCCCGTCAGATATCAGAAGCTAAGCAGGGTTGGGCCTGGTTAGTACTTGGATGGGAGACCACCTGACAACACCAGGTGCTGTAGGATTGGGAAATGGACCTGGCAACCCACTCCCAAAAATCAATCTGCCATTGAAAACCCTATGAACAGCAGAGAAGCACTATTGGACGCCTATTGGACGTAGGGTCGCTATGGGTCAGATACTGACTTGATGGCACCTCATAACAACAAGATTGCTTCCTAAGTGGCGGTGGGGGGGGGGCAGGAAAAGATGTCCCTTACTTTCAATAGGTTACTGGCTATAGGCTAAGGCAAGATTGTTTGGGAGAGAGAGAGGATAGGAAGTAGCATACACTGCATTTCTACTGGACAACAGGCTTTGATGTGAGGCTTCAGGGCCTGCATCTGGCCTTTGTCTCCAAGGGGATCTTTGTCAATCTCATGCCTAAAAATGTATGCTAATTCTAAAATATAATTTCTTTCTATGCTGTGGCTCACAAAAATGTTGCTCAATAAATATGAAAACTTTTCTCACTTAGTGAAAAACACTGAGTGAGCATTTTCCCTTAAATGACTACCACATGGGTGCCAAGCACGATTCATATTCTCACATTTCACCCAGCTGCATAAGAGCAATTATTCTTCCACTTTTGTGAAATTTCTGCAGTGTCATATCATAAATAGTTTAGCTAATATTCAGTCTATTTTTTCCTCAATCATAAAATTTTTCCTTAACTTTGGCACGTTATTAGACTTCTCAATAATAATATGATATAGACAAGTTTTCTTGGTAAGTAATATTGCTTTAAGGGATAGTTTCCTTGTTTAGGAAACACCTCAAAGCAAAAATGTGCACCCAAATTCAATAATACAGATGAACAATGAAGGAATAACTTAAACATCAAAATCAATGCCAAAATCCATGATAATTAAAATATCACCCTTTTATACCAGGATCAGCATTACTAATTTCTTTTTATTTGGGTCTGTCAGACACAGATGTTATGAAATCTCCAGGTAAAACTATTTAGAGGACATATCTGCAAGCTACAGAATGCTTATCAACCAAATTGCTGTCACCTTTTGTTATGAAACTGCCAGGGGAATCGTGAACCACTTGATAATCATTTGGGGATTGCATGGATATTACATTTTAAAAATTTGTTGAAAAAAACTGAGCCATTTTGTTTTTATATTCTGTGATTAGAAATATATAAGCATGTGTGTGTGTGCGTGTGTGTGTATACACTTTGCATGTGCTCTACCACTAAGCTGCACCTCAAGCCTCATTCTTACTTTTTATCTTGTGCTAAGATCTCACTAAGTTACACAGGCTGCCTCTGGCCTTTAACTCACAATCCTCCTCCCTCTGCCTCTCAAGTCCCTGGGATTACAGGTATATCCCACCCTGCCTCACTGAGCATGAATTTTTTATGATAATATTGTTTGTAAAATCCTGACCTTATTTGCAAAGTTGTATACACATATAGGCTATTGCCATTATGTTTAGTGGGCTGATATTTAGCTCAGTTGGTAGAGCACTGTTCTGCAGTCTCTGAGGCCCCAAGTTCGATTCCCAGCACCGCAAAATGGGAGAAGGACGTGGCAACCCACTCCCAAGGCAATCCCGAAACAGTCAGCCATTGAAAACCCTATGAGGGTCGCTATGAGTCAGACTCGACTGGACAGCACCCCACAACAGCATTACGTTTAGTAAGGGAATCTCTGTAGTCTCTTTCCTCTATTCATAAAGATAATAGTTTCCAAAATTATATTATTCAAGTGCCATAATTATATAACTTCATTTGTTCTATCATATATAACCATATGAAATAAAGAATTAAATATCATAGCTGTATTTCAGTTCTCTTTTATTTGGAATTATTTAAGGGAAAACAAAGTGATTTTAATGGTGATAATGACCAAGTCCCTGTAACTTTGAAGTTTCATGCTATACATTATGGTTTGGGATATAATTTTTATCAAAATACATTTTAGCATGTTCAAAAATGTGCACTAATGAATCATATATTTCAAATTTAAGCTCAAGGCTTCCTACATCAAAATTTCCTTCAATAGTATAAAAAATGTTTATGAGCCCTGAGGAAATGAAATCAGTTAAGGGAAAAAGATTAAGGAAAATACAGCATGGTGTAAAAATCCCATATTATAAAAAGTGTGTGACCGTTTCTATCGTTCCTTCCTTTCTAGCAGAACTTGAGGGCTTGCCTTAGCAATGTGTGAGCCCCAGGGTGACGTCATGGATCAAACCTTCCTGCTTCCTTATCTCCAAGTCTGTATCAGGGGGCTGAGAACCCTTTAAACTTGAGAACTTTGCTTGCTGGCTGAGGTTTTGAAATGTGAAATGATTATAGTTTGAGGAGCCAAACATCCCTAAACTCAGGTTTGTCAAACAGGCTTAGGGTTAGCTCAGTCAGTAGAGTGCTACTCTGTGTTGAGGACCTGGGTTCACTCCCCAGCACCACAAAAATGGGAGAAGAACGTGGCAATCCACTCCTGAAGCAATCCTGAAACAATCAGCCATCAAAAACCTGATGAATAGCAGAGAAGCACTGACACAGTGCCGGGCATGGCACAGTGTTGGAGAGTGTTTCCTTCTCTTGTACATAGGGTCGCTATGTACAAGATCTGACTCCATGGCACCTAACAACAACAACAATAGCAGCCAAGCAGGAGTGGGTCTGAGACTGCCTTGGCAAGGCAGGGTGCTCACCAGCAACTCACTTTTCTGAACCAAGGGCACTTGTCTGCACAGTGAATTTAAAAAGCTGAAGTGGTGATAGTGCTAAAAAGCACTTTTTTAGATAATAATTTTGCATGTTGTTCTCCCCTTCAATTGGTTTCATGTCTCAAAGACATCTCAATTCAAGACTTAACTCAAAAACAATTAGTGTCATTGACTGCCTTGAAGACCATCTGAAGGCAAGAAACACATAATACTGTCAATTAAAGAAAAAATATAGAAATATGGGCATATTCTGTACATTAATGTTTGGAACAGAAACTAATTTTGAAGCTGTGTTTTAGGAAGCAGTCATAATGATCTGTTGTGCTACTTCAGTAGTTCAGAAGAAGTATTTGGCACTGGGGTGGGGAGAGTTAAAACAGTGATTTCTTAGAAAACAAAACAAAATAAAACCAAGAAAACAAAACAAAACAAAACCCAAAAAACAGTCTCCCAGAAAGTCCATGAAAAAGACTGAACTAGAAGTGTCTGGCATTTATTTTACTGATTTCAAAACTCTACTACTCTCGTGAATGGTGACTGGCAAACATGAACTTTGACTCATTTCTATCAGGCAGGTAGAAAGGAACCTGGCGGGGAAAGTAGTTTTATAGTTTGTGAAGAAAGGTCTGAATGGCCTGGAGGGGTCATTCACAGTGAACACAAGTCTTAAGTCTGTTTAGTGAACACATCTGAGAGACTAGGAAGAGGGTGTAGAAGGATGTGTCCCTAATGAGTAAAACAATGTATGATAGCAATAAATTCCTTTAAATGACTGGCTCCATAAATTAGCAATGTGTCTCTTTGGGAAGATACAGTACCTGGTGCGCCATAAGTGGATTGCTGTTTAGCCACAAAAGCTGGTACTCAGTGAAAGAAAACTTCAAATAAAGGTGGAAGTAATTGACAACCAGGGCTGGGATTTAGCTCAGTTGGTAGAACAGTCTCTGAGGTCCTGAGTTCAATTCCCAGCACTGCAAAAATGGGAGAAGGGCCTGGCAATCCACTCCCAAGGCAATCCCGAAACAGTCAGTCATTGAAAACCCTATGAGGGTGGCTTTGAGTAGGATACCAAATCAACGGCACCTATCACCAACCAACCAATTGACAATCAGTTCAGGACTTTTTCGGGGGAAAAAGGGCTGAGCCAATGACCTCACATATACTTTGCCAGTGCTCTACTACTAAGCCACACTCCCAGCCCATTATTTTATTTTATTTTTTAAAAATTTTGATTCAGGGTCTCTCAAAGTTGCATAGGCTGACCTGGCTTCAAACTTGAGATCCTCCTGCCCTGTCTCTGGGATGACAAGGATGTGCCACTTTGTCAGGAAGATTTTTGAGAAGATGGATAAACTTGTCAGAAGAAAACCCAAGTTTGATCCATCATTTTGCTGCAGCTTAATGATAAAAAAAGGATGGAGATCTTGGGTTTCAGAGGGTAAGTGATTAATAACAATAATAATAATAATATAATGACTAATTTGTTGTAAAGTTTTTAATTTTTTATTCATGCCTAAAATATAGGTTTGATCTTAATGATTCATTTATATTGTTTGCATAACTGTATATTCATATATAGTTGTAAGAAATAGCCTGGAGAGTGCCCATGTGACTTTCACCCACTGTCACCCAGTGGTGACCTTGTACTTAACTAAAGAATGACATTACAATAGGAGATTGACATAACATAATCATTGATGTTATTCAAACATGATCATGTTTGTTTGTTCATTGATTGATTGATTGATTGAGGTGCTTGGGGGTGGAACCCAAGTCTCACTCAGGCTTTGCAAGTACTGTACCATGGAGCTGCACTCTAGCCCATTTTTTACTTTGTGTTTTGAGACAGGTTCTCTCTAAGTTATGCAGGCTGCCTCTGGCCCCAAACATGCAATCATTCTACCTCTGCCTCCTGAGTCTCTGGGATTACAGGCATACACCACCACACACAGCTCAAATATCATTAGTTTCATATGCAGTCCTGAGTGTGAGTGTGTGTGTGTGTGTGTGTGTGTGTGTGTGTGTGTTTGTAGAGGTTGTGTGCATTTCATTCTTCAAAATTTTGTCACATGTGTTGATTAACTACCATGACAGGCAAACTTGAGGAGAATTCCCTCATGAGCAGGGGGTCTCAAACTTTTGGCTTCCTTGGGCCACAGCAAATAAAGTAGAATTGTCTTGGGCCACATATATATGTTGTGGGGTTGTATTACTAGCTGTCTTGGGCCACATGCAGCCTGTGGGCCATGGCTTGGACATTCGTGCACAAGGATCCCTTGTGCTACTGGGCCTAATTCTCAGTCTCTCTTCCCTCATCCTTAATTCCTAGAAACCACAAAACCCTTCCTCAGGTCTCTAATCTTGTCATGTTGGTGGCTGTTGTTGTTGTTAGGTGCCATCGAGTTGTGTCTGACTCATAGTAACCCTTTAAAGATTTTCAGTGGCCAATGGCTTTAGGATTGCCTCAGGAGTGGATTGCCATGTCCTTCTCCTATTTTTTTCTAGTCTGGAAATTGAACCTGGTACCTCAGAGGCTACAGAGTAGCACTTTACCAACTGAGCTAAATCTGAGCCCAGTCATTTTGGTAGTGTTAATTAAATGCAATATGAAATTATATAATCTTTTGGGGTTTATTTTTATTCACTCAACAAATCTCCTGGAGATCTATCCAAAAATTTTTTTGTATCAATACAGTCCCTATTCATGGCTTCTACACTCACAAGGCCTAGCAAATGCAGATTTAAAAATTGGAAAAAAATTAATCTGTAAGGAAACATGTAAAGACTGTTTTTCTCATCATTACCCAAACAATTCAATATTTCACCTATTTACATAGTATTTACATTATATTAGGTATTATAAGTAACCATAAGATGATTTGAAGTGCACAGCAGGATGTGCATAGGTTATATGTAAATATTATACTATTTTCTATAAGATACTTGCATATTTTCAGATTTTGATGTCCACAGGGAATCCTGGAATTGATCCCCTGTAGACACTGAGGGTGAATTCTAGTTCCTTCCTTTTAACTTGCTGTTGTTGTCGGGTATCATCAAGTAGGGTCCCACTCATGAAGACCCTATATCCAAAAGAATGAAACACTCCCTGACACTGTGCAATGCCCAGCACTATGTCAGTGCTTTTTTGCTCTTCATAGGGTTTTCAATGGCAGATTATTTGGGGATTGTTTAGGAAGTGGGCTACCACATCCTTCTCCACTTTTTGCTGTGTTGGAGATAAAATCCAGGGCCTCAGACAGCAGAGAGTGGCACTCTACCAACTGAGCTAAACCCCAGCCCCAGGTATCTTACAGGTGCTGCAATTTTGAAATAAGGTTTCTGCAATACGTTACAGTTATACTTAAAGTATCTATGAGTGAAAGAAAAAAGTGGCCTTAGAATGATACAATGAGCTGAGGACAATGGCTCATGCCTATAATTCCAGGAACTCAGGAGTTGGAGACAGGAGGATCACAGGTTCAAGGCTAGAGGCAGCCTAGATAACAGCGAGAAACTGTCCTAAGATAAAAAATTAAAAATGGCCTGGGGGTGCATCCTATCAATTTTTAAAATATACTATGAAGTTTTAAGTACCTTTTTCTTCCTCTTCTATTTTCTTCTTCTACTATGGATGCTTCAGCACAATTTGTTTACAGGCTATCCTTCTTCCATTCAATTGTTTGCACAGATTTTTCAGACCCCTGGCCTGTGTCTGTGGGTTTATTTCCATCTTCTTTATTTTATTGCACTGGTCTATGTGTGTTTTAGCTTATGAGTCCCTATTGCCAAAATACCTGATAGGAAAAACAAAAAGAGAAAAGACTTATTATCTGATGGTCCTGAGGATCTCAGTGCAGCATGATGGTGGGAGGCATGCCTGCCCACCTGGCAGCAAGGCCCATGGTGGAGGATTGTCCTCACATCCTGACTAACAGGAAGCAGAGAGAATGACCAGAATTAGAAGTCCATGTAAAGCCTTCAAAGAACTTCCCCTGGTGAGCTATATCCACCAATGAACTCCCACATCCCAAAGTTCCATAGCCTCTCAAAGCAGCACCAGGCACTGGGGACCATGTGTTTAAAGATGAACCTTGGGGTCCTTATATATTCAAACCTTGTCAGTGGGTCTCTGAGGCAATTCAAGTGTTTGATACTGTAACTGATCATAGATATCTGATACATTGACTGCTCCCATATTATTTAGTAGAACTATTACACAATATATGACTTTTTTTGCCTTTTTCTCATTTGCATTAATTTATGATCACACCTCATATCATCATAGTTATAGCATGCTGAAAATCTGTCTCATCAAATAGATCTCAAAAACCATTTTGTAGGATGTCAGAGAAGACAGATGAAAATGATAACAGAAGGAGTCTTTCAGTAAGCAAACATTATCTTTGCTCTTTCCCATTGTTGTGGCAAAGATCAAAATCATGAAACATGTCTTCTGGTGAGAGTCATTACCTCTCCTCTAAAATGCCACTTGGATGGCCTTGAAAAACAGCGTGATCTTAAATAGTTACACAGTTTTTAAAAAAATAACTTGAAACATAAAATTCATGCTATGAATAATCTAAGTAATAAAGCCTGGAGGTATTGAGAGGCTCCTTTATAAGACTCCAGTGATTTCCAATAGTCAAAACTAATTAAATCAAGTCCAGTTCAGGTTTGATTTGCTTATTTAATGGTATGATATGGTATTGAGGGAGTCTTTGGAACAAACCTTTACACACTTACAATGCCTGATGGATTTTCAAAGCCAATATCTTCATGATTCAAAGTATAACAGTGAAGATTTTTACAATATGATCTGAGACTATCCAGGCACTTTAGTGCAATACAAATGAACACTTCTGTTCCTCACTCTGTCGTGTAGGGAAAGAGTGGAATTATCTAGTGTCTTAAAAATGATAACTGCACTTTTGAATCTACCTAATCAAAATCTAAGCATTTATAATCAATGGAAGAATGAAAAATAAATATGAAATAATGATTTCCACCTAGCTAATACATCAATGCTCTATTATGTTGTTAAAAATGATGTAGTTGGTCAAGTTGAGTATCAATCTAATGGTGAATCATGTCAAGATACACAGATGTTGGTATCTACTTCCTATTAGCATTTAGGCTAGTTTTAGGATTTACTTAAGATGGAGTGGAGATTCACTATTTCATGTAATGACTGCAAGTTGAGGTCCCTAACTGGGCATGATTCTCAGCAATGACTGTGTTTTCCTCAAATAAATTGAAAATACTCTCTAAGTGAGATCTAACTACTAAGTAGGGGAGATGGCACTGATTTCACTTGGAAAAGGAAGCACTGTAGTTCCTGGTGGAGATATCGGTTTGCATTCAACTTAAGTGACCTGGTGTAGTAGAACATTATTAGATGAGAAGCATGCAGCTTACATTACCACAAAGAAAGCACCTTATTCAAAATCACCTTATTGGTAGGCTAATGTCCTAACTTGAGGAAGAATCCTTATTGATAATAATTGGTTAGTGTTGGCTTAGCCATCTGTGTTGTTTTCAGAGGACAGCTCCAACTAGTTGTTGAGGTCAGAAGGACCAGTAGATTTGATGCCCATACATCACAATAGCCTGCAGCTGTACCACTGTGGTGTCTGATCCCATTAGATCTCAGAAGCTAAGCAGGTTGGACCTAGTTAGTACTTGGGTTGGGAGATCGCCTGGGAACACCAGGTACTTTAAGGTTGTGAGAAGGTCCCAGCAACCCACTTCCCTAAAATAATCAGCCATCGAATACCCTATGAATATCATAGAAGCACTAACAATACTGTTTTGCCTATTGTACATAGAGTTGTTAGGGGTTGGAAACCGACTGGACAGCACCTAACAACAACAACAATAACATGTCACCATGGAAGTTCAGTATTGAGGAACCTTTGCACAGTCAAAGTAAGAATGTAGTGCTGGAAGTCTGGGGATGTAACTGATTGGTAGGCACTTGCCTAGCATGCATGAGGCCCTTTGTTTCATCCCTAACACTCAAAAAAAAAAAAAAAGATTAAAATCATGAATCCTGAGTTAGACAAGACATTACCTGTTTCTCCTGTATACTCCTTTTAAATATAAATCAAAGGAGAAAATCTTTAGAAAAATAAATGATCATCAAACTCTTCATATTTTTAAGGTGAAATAGCAAAGAAGGTTCCTGGTAGCCTTGTGGGCAAAATCATTTTGCTTAAGGACTTATCAGATGCCTGGATAAGAAATTGCCCTGCATTGAGAGTTAGGGGCATAAATTGATCTGAAAGCAAATCTTTAGGGACCTCACAGTATCTATCATTTGGAAGTCTTTTCTGACACCAACAGTGGAGACAAAAGTATTAATGATTTTTTTTTAGAGAGAAGTTCTCCCTGTGTAATCCAAGTTGGCCTGGAACTCATGATCCTCCTGCCCCAGACCCTCGAGTGTGGGGGTCACAAGCATGCACTGCCATGTTCATCATGTTTTTCTATTTTGCTAAACAAATTTAAAACAAAATTTTGATAAACAAAATAAAAAATACTCTATTAGACATGTGGCACACTTAGCAACACAAGAGACTGTATAATTATACCTTGGGGAAGAAGAATATTTTCTTATCTCAGGCTCTAGAGGAGATAATTATCAGATTACATTTAAGGCTGCAGGTCACCTTCTATAGAGGGAAAGGCAATATGGTGGCATAGGATTTCCAGACTGAAGGACACACTCTTGCCCCTGAGCAGGAGACACTGGCTGCAGACATAACTTATATAGTAGTCTCTTTATCAAAAGATACTTCATGTCAACTATAATCTAAGTTTTCTTTCGATGAAATTTCTACCTACTAACTACAATATCCTAATATATAAAAGTCATTTACTCCATTAAGAAATATATATATTATATATATATATATACATATATATGTATACACACACACATACACACACACACACATATATATATGTCTTCTATTAATCCATTATGTATAAATCTTCACAGAGATAGCATTTCAAAATCCCATTATGCTTTATCGGGGAAACCAGCTGTTTGTGCTATAAAATATCAGAGAAATACCTCTATTTAATGGGAAGGGTTGTGGAAGAAATACTCCATAAAATATTGCTTTGTGGTACCAAGAATGACAGGCATTGGATGACAAAAAAATATTTTAACTAAGGATTCTTCCAATTATCATATAGACAGCAGGAAACTGCATGAGTTCTTCTATATGCAATTGAGTTGACTTTTCTTGGAAATTGTGAGGTAGTACTAAAGCCAATGCAAAATTACCTTTATATCTGCTTTCCTTTATCATATTTAAGACTTTGGTCAAAAACTTTGAAAGCTTATTTACTCACTGTTCCATTGATGAGAGAAAAAGAACATATTCCATCAAAGGAAGCTAGGTATTCATTTTAAACAAGAAATGACTTAATTTTTAAAATATGAATCAATGTTACAGTAGAAAAATAAGAAGTGGGTTAAATATGCTACAATTTGAAATCAATGACTTCATTCTTTTAGAATTATGGTCTTCCTTCCCTTTAATGACTTGTTTGCACACAAAACGCAATTTTGGCAGAGGTTTTTCTACTTAATGTCAAAAAGAAATAATGCTTGCTTGCAAACATAGGCTAATGATACTTTCTTGGGAATTAGTTACAGCTTACTCAGTTCTCAAGTAATTGTGTGTGTGTGCGCGCGCGTGCGTGCGCGCGGGTGTGTGTGTGCGTATGTGTACATAGATTAACAAAAACTGAGATAGGCAAAGAGAGAAAGATTTGTTATTTCACAACTCCATCAAATTTCATTCTTTTAACGTAAATGATGAGGAATAATACAAAAATAAATTTTGTTTTTTTAGTTTCCACCTGAATATGCTTTCTAGTAATCCAGTTAAAAATAATGCTTAATGAACACCGTTTTCTCAAAGAATCAGAAACTGACCTCAAGCAGTTGCCCTCATGCTCTCCTTCTCTCTGACATTCTTCCTGCTGAGATTCATTTAAGAAAAATGGCAACAGCCCCTGACATACAGTACATACTGAATTAAGTATGGCTCCCTTTACTTATGATATTTCCAATTACAATCAAGAAGGATGCAGAAATTCATTTCTCCTGAAGGTAGGAATGGCATGCATTTGCCAAGACAAAGTTTCTCTGAGATCTATTTTGTAAGAGATTTGCATATCTGTTCTCTCAAAGTAAAGTAACAAAATTTTGAATGCAAATGTCAATTTTTCTTCATCTTTATTCATGTGTTTCTCAAGAAAAATAAAATATTTTATTTAGAAAATTGATATCAGCCTATGAAATGAACTATAAGTGTTTTATTAGCACCCCCACAAGAAATCTCCATAATAAATTTTAAGTGTACTACTCTTTCCAGGCCTGCAGCCATACCACTGTGTTGTCAGATCCCCTCAGATTTCGGAAGCTAAGCAGGGTCAGGCCTGGTTAGTACTTGAATGGGAGACCTCCTGGGAACTCCAGGTGCTGCAGACTTGGGAGAAGGACCCAGAAACCCACTCCCAAAAAACCATCTGCCATTGAAAACCCTATGAATAGCAGAGAAGCACTGACAGTAGTGTTTCACCTGTTGTACATAGGGTCAGTATAAGTCAGACACTCGACCACACCTAATAACTCCTCAATCCATGGTAGTATCTGACATTAGCCAGCAGTATTTGCTTATTATGGTAATATGGGAGCCCTTAAACAAAAGTCAATACTCAAATTAACTCTAGCTTTTGTCAATTACTTCATTTTTCCATTTTTACTTTTATATATTTTATAATTTTATGTCATTGGTAAATGGTTAGAAACCTTATTCTGGAGTTAGGCTGAGTTCAAATCCCTGTGCGTAAGCTTCACTAATTATTTATCCCATGGGCCCAGAGGTTAATCATCTGAATGTGGTGACAACAGGATTTATCACTTGGAATGGCTTTAAAGGTGTCGTGGTGTAATACATACAAAGGACCAGGGATCTGTCTGGTACAAGATAAGAGACTAGCAAATGCAAATTATTTGTCAAAGACAAATGTTTGCATGGTAAATTTCTACCCAATCACAAATTTGTGCAAATGCATTTCAATTACCACCATTATTGTTTTGGTCTTAACTGATGTTGTACACATTTATACGATTTTATAATTGCAAGAGTTTAATGTCCCCTGCGGAATTTTTTGTTTGTTTTTGAGCTAGGATCTTTCTGTGTAGTCCAGGTTGGCTTGGAACTTGGAATCCTCCTGCTCTGACTGCTGAGAGCTGGGAGTACAGATATGGCCACCAGGCTGGGGTTTATTTTAAAGAAAAAAAGTATTAAAACAATACTTTAATTTTAAATAATAAGATATTTAATGATGCTTAATATGACTTAGTCTGCAGCCATAGCATCCTAGCATCCAATGCTGCTTGATCTCGGAAGCTAAGCAGGGTCAACCTAGTTAATCCTTGGATGAAAGACTGTGTGGGAATTCCAGGCTCTGCAGGATAGGGAGAAGTACTGGCAATCCACTCCAGAAACAATCAGCCACTTAAAACCCTATGAATAGCAGAGAAACACTGATAGTAGTGCTGAGCATGGCACAGTGTGGGAAAGTGGTTAGTTCTGTTGTCCATAGGGTTGCTATGAGTAGGACTGGACTAGATGGCACCTAAAAATAACAACAGTATGAATTGCTGTTGTTGTGAGGTGCCGTGGAGTCAGTATCCGACTCATAGTGACCCTATGAACAATAGGTGAAACACAATTGTCAGTGCTTCTCTGCTATACATAGGGTTTTCAGTGGCTGATTGATTTTTGGGAGTTGGTTGCCTGGTCCTTCTCCTAAGCCTACAGCACATGGTGTTCCCAGGTGGTCTCCCATCCCAGCCCAACCCTGCCTAACTTCCTAGATCTGATGAGATCAGACGCCACAGTGCTATGGCTACAGGCTAATATGACTTATATTAAGTGTTTAACAAATGTATTTTCTTTTATATATTTGTCCAGTCAATATTTTAAATTCTCTTTAGAGAACTGCTTCCATTATTCACAAACTTTCACCTATTCTGTTAACGTCATAGTAAAGAAAATGCCTGACACTACAGACAGAGCAGTGTGATGTTATAAAATAGGAGTGACATATGCAAATATTGCACTGTCTCTAAAAGCATCACTAACACAGATCACTAAAAGTTTATCCTGGACTAGCAGAAAATAGATGATACTGACCAGAAAAGCTATTATAAATAAAGAACTGAATTTTATCTTATGCTTTTAAATTGATACATAAAATCATATGTATTAATGAGATACCAAATGATGTTTTGATATATTTATACATTGTTCAAATGAAGATAAACATTATCTTTTCAAATACTTATCATTATTTTGTGGTGAAAACATTCAAAATCCTATTTTCTATTCTTTTATTTTTTTGAACAAACAGTATATCATCATAATCTATAGAAACCCTACTGTGTGCGAGTGCCATGGCACATGTCTGTAATCCCAGTGACTTGGGAGGCAGAAGCAAGAGGATCCCAAATTTGATGCCAGGGGCGCCCTGCCCAACCTTGGAAGACTCTGTCCCAAAGTACAAAATAAAAATGGGGGTACAGCCCAGCAGTAGAGCACTTGCAAAGTATGTGCGAGTCACCTGGGTTCAAGTCCTAAGCACCACAAAAAAAAAAAAAAAAAAAAAAAAAAAAAAAAAAAAAAAAGAAAAGAAAAGAAAACCCTACTGTGCAACAGAGCACCATAGCTTCTTTTTTCTAATTAATTATAACTTAGTTCCTAACAGTTGACCTGTCCCTATTCCTCTGCCTCCCTACTCTCCCCAGTTTTAGGTAAACATCATTCTATTCTCAACTTCCATGAAATCAGTCTTTTCAGATTCCACGTATGAATGAGGTCATATAGTTCTTGACTTTCTGTGCCTGGCTTATTTCACTTAAAATAATGATCCCAAGTTCCATAGAAGTGACAGGTTTAAGTCCTTTTTATAGCTAAATAGTACTCCATTGTGCGTGCTCGTGCGCGCACACACACACACACACACACACACACACATATAAAGCATAATTTATTAACTCATCAGCTGATGGGCACTTTGGTTGTTTCTATATGTGTCTATTATAAATAATGCTTCAGTGAGCATAGGAATGCAGATGTCTCTTGAACAGACTAATTCCATTTTCTTTGGATGTATATGCCCAGCCATAAGATTACTGGATCATGTTGTAGTTCTGTGTTTAATTTTTCAGGATCCCCCATACCGTTTCCCGCAGTCACTCTACTAATGTGCAATTCTATTAACTATGCGCAAGTTTCTTTTTCTCCACATCACCTCCAGCACCTTTTGTCTTTTTTTTTTTTTTTTGTCTTTTGTCTACTAGCCATTCTAACTGGAGTGAGGTGATATCTCAGTGTATTTTGATATGCATTTCTGTTGATAATTGATGCTGATCACTTTTTCATGTATCTGGGGGACATTTGTATATTTTCTTTGGAAAAACAGCTATTTAGATCTGTTTTTCATTTTTAATTAGATTTTTTTTTGCTATTGAGTAGTTGAGTTCCTTATATATACTAATTACTAACCCTTTGTCAGATGCATAATTTGCAAATATTTCTCCCATTCTATAAGCTGTCTCTTACTCTGCTAATTGTTTCTTTTGCTGTGCAGAAACTTTTTAGTTTGATGAAATCCTATTTGACTATATTCACTTTTATTTCCTGTGTTTTGGGGTCATATGCAAAAAAATTTACCCTTTCCAATACCTGGAGGCATTTCCATGTTTTCCTCTAATAGTTTCAGGTCTTACCTCCAGATCTTTTATTCACTTTAATCGATTTTTGTATATGAGAGATGGTGGTCTTGTTTCATTCTTTTGCAGGTGAATATCAAATTTCCCCATCACTGTTTATTGAAAGTTGTTGTTGTTGTTAGGTGCCATCGAGTCGGTATCCGACTCATAGCGACCCTCTGTACAACAGGGGAAACACTATTGTCAGTGCTTCTCTGCTGTGCATAGGGTTTTCAATGGCAGATTGATTTTTGGGAGGGGGTTGCCAGGTCCTTCTCCCAAGCCTACGGCTTCTGGTGTTCCCAGGTGGTCTCCCATCCAGGTACTAACCAGGCCCGACCCTGCTTAGCTTCCGAGATCTGACGGGATCGGATGCCACAGGGCTATGGCTTCAGGCATTTATTGAAAGAGGGGCTGGGATTTAGCTCAGTTGGTAGAATGCTGCGCTGCAGTCTCTGAGGTCTCGAGTTCAATACCCAGCACCGCAAAAAATGGGAGAAGAGCCTAGCAATCCACTCCCAAGGCAATCCTGAAACAGTTGCCATTGAAAACCCTATGAAGGTTGCTATGAGTCGGATACCGACTCAACAGCACCTAACAACAACAACAATTTATTGAAAAGACTGTCCTTTCTCAAGCACTTGTTCTTAGTACCTTTGTGGAAGATCAGTTGTCTGTAGATATGTGGGTTTCCTTCTAGGCTCTTAATTATATTCCAGTGGTCTATATGTTTATGTTTATGCCAGTACCACTCTGTTATAATTGCTGCGGCTTTGTACTATCTTTTACAGGTTTGTAGTATGAAGTCAGGCAGTATAATTAATACCTCTTGCTTTGTTCTTTTTACTCATGATTAGTTAGGATATTTAAGGGTTTTTTTTTTTTTCAGTTCTATGCAAACTTTAGGATCACTTTTCTGGTTCTGTAGGAAATGTCATTAGTATTTTGATAGAAATTGCATTGAATCAGTAGAGTGCTTTGGGTACTGTGAAGATTTTAACAATCTTGATTCTTTTGATCTATAAACATAGGATCTCTTTTGAATACCCTTCAATTTATTTCATCAGTGTTCCATAGTTTTCATTGTAGAGATGTTTTATCTGTTTGGTTAAACTTATTCCTAGGTATTTTAGTTTTTGTGACCATTATAAATAAGATTGCTTTCTTGATTTATTTTTCAAATCATTTGCTATTGTTGCATAATAATGCTACTGATTTTTGTATGTTGAGTTTTTGCCCTCTAACTTTCCTGAATTTGTTTGTTAAATAGTACTTTTTAATAGTATTATTTACTGGAATCTTAGGGGTTTTCTACCTGTGAGATCATGTCATTTGCAAACAACACCAATTTGACTTTCTCCTTTCTGAGTAGTATGCCTATTACTTCTTTCTCTTGCCTAATTACTGTGGCTGTTCCCAGTGTGATGGTGGATAAAAGTAGTATAACTGGCTTCCTTATTTCTCTCCAGATCTTAGGGCAATAGCCCTCCTCAGCATTTCTCCATTCAGTTCTGTCATTTGCTATGGGCTTATTATCCATGGCCTTTGATGAGCTATGTTCCTCCTATGCCTAACAGAAGGAAAAAGTTTATTCCAAATTTTCTCCTTTTTTCTGTGTGTCCTTACATGTTTTTAGTTTCTATATTTAGTTTCTATAATGCTGGCCTTATAGAATGAGTTTGAAGGCATTCCTTTTTCTTCACTTTTATGGAATAATTTAGGAAGAGCTGGTATTAGTTCCTCTTTAAGTGTTTAGTAGAATTTAGCAGTGAACTTTAGTCAAAATACATACTATTAATTAGTAAGATGGTATAGTCTTGATCCTGTAGAATAATTATTTGACTTAAAGTTCAAACATCTGTGTTTCAATCCTGAGCATGCTGTTTCTTCACATCCTTAATCTAGATGGGTTCTATGAATGTTCCACATGAGGACAGCAGTACTGCAGCTGATAAGAAATGAGGGGGTTGTTTGCTGGGGCGTCCATCTGGCGCTCCGCTTAGTTGTCAGGGTGGCATCATGTGGGTAGGGCTGGCGTGCTCTATGTAAATATGAAGTTCTATAATTCAAGTGAGCTGGGGTTTAGCTCAGTTTGTAGAGTGCTTGTTCTGCATGCTCTGAGGCCTTGGGTTTGATCCCCAACACTGCAAAAATGGGAGAAGGATGTGACAATCCACTCCTGAAGTAATCCCAAAACAGCCATTGAAACCCTATGAATAGCAGAGAAGCCCTTGACATAGTGCTGGGCATGGCACAGTGCTGGAAAGTGTTTCCTTTTGTTGTACACAGGGTCGCCATGAGTTGGACCTGACTTGATAGCACCTAACAACAGCATAATTTAAGTAAGAGTGGCCAGCCCACACCAAATTTCCTGCATTTCATATGCCCTTCCTAAAAGTGTGGGAGCCACACCATCCAAACAAAGCCCTGTCTTTGGCACTTCATTTTGGTAACTGTTTCCCTCATGGTATTCATAGCAATATAGTATCATAATTTCTCCTCAATCTTCACTAGTTCCCAATCAGCTAGATCAGAATCAGGTTGAGTATACTCAATCAGAAAATCCCAAATCAGAAATGCTCCAATATTCACAACTCTCTGGGAGCTGATGTGGTAGCATCAGTAGAAAATTTCTCACCTGACCTTATGTGATGCATTGCAGTCAAAATAGACACTCACTAAAAACACTGGATAAGATTACTTTTGTGCTATGGGTGTGAGGTATATAGATATGAAACAAAAATGTATTTTGTTTTTAGACTTAAGTCTCATAGCCAAGATATATCATTATGTGTATGTAACCATATTCCAAAATTTTAAAAACAAAACTCAAATTTAAAAGACTTTTGTCCTCAAGCATGTTGAGCAAGGGATACTCAATTTGCATTAAATTGTTAGTGAAGTTCTTAGCTGTGGACCATAAAATTCTTTCTAGCTTAAGCAGAAATGTATTTGTTAAGTGATATTAACACACCAACCTACATGGCAAAGGGAAGCAAAGATTGCAGAAGGTGGAATGGGGAGGAGAATCAATCTAGAGGGATAAAGGGGAGAGGATAATCTTAATGTAAATGATGCCCTTCATGAGTACATGGGAAAAATAGGGGAATATAACCCAGATATGCATATGAGTTTTACTACATTTTAGTCAAAGTGTTTCATAAACCTTGTAAATTGGTAAAAGTGTAACCAAAAGTGATGTAATAATTGCATAATGAAAAAAGCCAATGCTGTATTACTCTTTACCCCACCAACATTTACCAATAAAGGGAGAAAGGAAATGTTAATGGAATAATAAGATAATATTAACTGTAGAATTTGAAGAGATTTTGCATGTAGAGATAAGAATTTCATGTAAGCAAATTGTAGATTAAATATTTAAGTGACACCATAGCACAAAGGAAACTGAGATATCTGTGCAAATATAGAAAGGGATATATCTTTGACTTATAATAAATAGAATATCCAGAATTTACAGATTCAGAAACCCAGAGAATATTTATTTTACTGCAATTATGTTCTAAATGTTTTTGCCAAGAATTTTTTTACAAACTTATATATAAGAGTCTACTGTTAGTTTTTGTGAGCAGCCAAGTATTTTAGAAACTGTACAAATGATACTTTTGAAATCACAACTACCACACTGAACTGAGTGGGACCAGATGTAAGAGGCTTGCTAAAGTTTCTAAAACTTGATATTCATATCAAAGTCATTCTTCCCTCGGTTGAAATCCTTCAAATGGATCATCTTTGATGTTGTCAGGCAAGGCTGTCATCTCTAATATTTAAGTTTTCTTGTGTTCTCTTCCCTGCTAAATCAAATTTGCCCGGTATGACCTGGTATCAAATGTCTTCTCAGACCATCTTCTCACCAGAGACATGGATCAAATAATCATACACACAGAGGAAAGGTTTTGTTTTGTTGTGGTGCTGATGGGAGTATATCATTATCTCTCCACATATAAGATCTCAAAAACTCCTGGACAGTCTGTCTCAGTGTGCTCCCTCCACACCAGGAAAAAAATTCGTTAATTTGACATCCTCTGTATTTTTTTAAGGCTGAAATACCATGGAGAACAATAGGTACCTTTTAAAGCATTTGAAAGAAATCTTAACGTAGCAGACAAAGCTCTGGTGAAAGCGCTTAAACTGCAAATGTCATCACTAAACAGCAGAGAGAGGTATAGGAATTTGATTTGTGAAACATATGGCCTTGTCAAAGCAGATCTGACAGCCCTCCTTGTACTTCTAACTGAATAATTCAAGAAAATCTGATAAGCTGAGTAGGGTAAAAAAAATAATAATAATGGCGAACATCTGCAAATGCTCAACATTCAGCTGTGAGCTGTTGCCATACCATATCTAGGTGTTAACAGAGGAATGTGCAGCATTGCTTCATGCTGCTGAAAAGGTTCTGAGTCTTTGGTACTTGAAAACGGCCTCAGAAATGCACTGAGGATGGAAAATGGTATCGCTGTAACTGGCAGCAAACGGGAGGTGACCCTGGCTTGCCTCATCAGGCCAGTATGGAGCTGCTATCTTCCCAGGATGGGCTGTGTGAGTTTGACCAAATATTTGGCCCCCAATGGATTAGAAACAATTTTCCATGGAAAGTTCTGGATTTTAGATTAACATAAGTGTGCCAGTTGAGTTTCATGGCACTCCAGTGGCACAGTAGGATCTCTTAGCCATGACTTTGCCAACTGTTTTTTAACCAACTGCGGATTCAGAGAAAAACATTGCATCTATACTGAATATGTATAGACTTTATTTTCCCTTGTCCTTATTCCCTAAAAAATACAGTATATCAATTACTTAAGCAGCGTTTGCCTTTTATTAGGTAACTGCAAGTGATCTACAGAGTATTAAAAGTATACAGGAGGATGTACATAGGTTCATGACTCATAGCAACCTTTATAGGGTTTTCAGTGGCTGATTGTTTCGGGATTTCTCAGGAGTAGATTGCCACATCTTTCTCCCATTTCTGTGGTTCTGGGAATGGAAGCTAGGACCTCAGAGACTGCAGAGTTGCACTCTACCAACTGAGCTAAATCTGAGCTACATGCAAACATTACACCAATTTATATAAGAGGTGTGAGCATCCACGATTCTGATATCCATGGGAGTCCCTGGAACCAATTCCCTGAGGATCCTGAAGGATGACTATGTTTGAGCTACTCAGTAGTTACATGACCACAATGTTTAGATACCAAATATTTCTCATCCAGGATTTAAGCCAAGTGTCTGTTTACATTCTTTGAACTAAAAAAAAAGTAAGAATAAGAAAATATATTCTGCCTGAATGTAATATTATCAATATGTGGTATAAATGAATACTGTTATTGCTGGGCAAGAAAATTTATTTCCTGTAAAATATGTTAAGTAATATTTAGCATCCAAAAGAAAATAACATAATTTACTGGTGAAAAACAGCATGTTATAGAATGAAAGCCATAGAAATTATACCTTTTATGTACTGGATGTGGCTTGTGCTCTATGATTCACTTTTGTGTTCAGTACTATTTCTCAATCACAATTGTCTTCTTTACATAATAGCAATATAATAACAATAACAACAACAGAGATAAAACCAAATGTAGGAATAGATATGAACATTTCTATGTTTTGTTTGCTAAATAAATGCTGCTTAGCATTTCTAAATATCTGCTTGCTTTCAGTGAGTGAGAACATTTTATTCCTGTGATTCCAGGGTCTTACAGACAAATGGTCAAGATGTTAAGATGGGCCAGGCACATGCCTGTTATCCCAGAGACTTGGGAGGCTGAGGCAGGAGAATTGAAAGTTCATGTCCAGAGGTAGCCTGTGCAATTTAGTGAGACCCTGTCTCAAAATAAAAAATAAAAAGGGGCTGGGGTACAGCTTAGTGGTAGAACACTTGCCTAGTATCTGGAAGGCTCTGGGTTTAACTCCCAGCATGCAAAAAAAATATTGTCTTCTGAAAATACTTCATATTTTGACAAATCTCAGTGGTCAGTTGGTATTTTAGACAGTATTACCTTCTAATAGTGCAGTCAAAATAGAAAACTAAGCCAGGCGCTGTAACACATGGTTGTTGCCCCAGTGATATGGGAAACTGAGGCTGGGAGATCACAAGTTTGAGTCCAGAGGCAGCTGTGTTACTCAGTGAGACACAGTCTCAAAATAGAAAATAAGAATGGGGCGAAGGACCTGGCTCATGGTGGAGCACTTGTCTAGCATATGCAAGGCCCTGGGTGAAACCTCCCAGCATTGCAAGAAAGAAAAGATGCTAAGATGGGACAATCATTTATGGTGATAAGCTACACTGTTTTACATATTTCAAATCAGAGTAAAGTATATTAACATGTACCAATTACCTCTTATTTAAGATCTTTAGTGAGCTCCTCACAACACACCAGCCATGTTGCTTCTTATTTTCTATGTCTAGACTGGAGCTGGAGTTTAGCTCATCTGGTAGAGTGCTGTTCTGTACTCTCTGAGATGCAGCACAGCAAAAATGGGAGAAAGACTTGGAAACCTACTCCTGAGACAATCCCAAAAACAATCAGCCACTGAAAAGCCTATGAGTAAAAGAGAAGCACTGACATAGTGCCAGGTATAGCACAGTGTTGGGGAGTGTTTCCTTCTGTTGTACATAGGATCACTATGAGTCAGACCTGACTTATGGCACCTAACAACAACAACAATCTGAAAATACTTTATCACTCTGCAATGTTAAAAGTTCATCATATTAATACCAACTCTGATTTTCTTGGTGGAAGTACAAGTTTAAATTTTACTTGACAGAATATTTGGAATTTTTGCAGAATCAAAAAATGCTTTTTTAACTTAGTTCTGAATTATATAAATTGTACAAATTTAGGAAATGCAGAATTCTCATTTGTCAAGTCATCTGTTTTCTCCTACAGTTAATATAGTTTGTATCCTTGCTTTTATTAAGTAACCTTAAAATAAAAAAATACCAGTGACGTATCTAATGTGATGGCTGGCATTAGCCAAATTGCATTAAATGTGAGCACAGGGATGATGTCACCACCAGGAAAGATCAAATTCCTTGAAGAAGATCAAGCTAAGGGGAAAATTCTGTTAATTAATACAGTAAGATGGTTTGTGTTAGTCAGCTTGTGCATTGCTGTGACAAAATACGGCAGAACCAAACTATGGGAAGAAAGATTTATTGAGGCTCACAGCCTAGAGGATTTCAGCCCACAGGTAGGAAGACATGGAGGTAGGGCAGGTGTGGTGGTGGAGCAGGCAGCAGGGCTTGCAGCAGAGAACTTCACATCATGCCCAGTTGTGAACAGACAGCAACTGGAATGAGGGACCCACGTAAAACCTTCAAGGGCCAGCCAGAGTGACCTACGTCTGCAAAGCTGGGTTCCACCTCCCAAAGTTACACAGCCTCCTAGGATGGCACCATCAGCTGGGGACCAAACGTCCAAATACATGACCTTTGGGGATATTTTTAATTCAGACCATAACACATGACCATAGCTGACCATACCTGGAAAAAAACAAGGGAGAAGAACAAAAGAATCAGAGAAATATTTTATACAGATAAATGTTTATATATGCAAATGTCTTAAAATGAAAGCTATATTTTTGATTGTTATAACTTTAAGATAAAAGTAAAACAAACAAAACCTTGTGTTGATCAAGCCTTCATCTTTTCAAAAGTACTTCCTATACCCATTTGACTATTTTTCTTTTCTTGAGATGGAGTCTTGCTATGTACCCCAGGTTGGCTGCAAACTTGTGATCTTCCGGCCTCAGCCTCCAAAGTAGCTGCGATTATGGGAGTGCGCCATTATGCCCAGCTCATTTGAATCTTTATGGTAAGCATACTCACCAAAAGGAAGCTGAGATTGCTTGAATATTCAGTTTTATGACCAATGGGAAATCACTGGGACATCCCCTCCCATGCTCAGGGTGAGCCCTGACATAGACCTGGATGATCTGTACCCTTCTATGGAATGGCTCACAGTGGCAATGGACATTGGGCCCTATCTGCTGAGATAACAGAGTATAAGCATTTGGGTCTACGCTGGGAGAGGCATCCTGCCCACCAGGGGGAGGACAGACAGGGAGAGAAACTGACTTTTATCACCACTGAATGCCCAGTTCCCAAGTCTTATCTTAGGTACCTCAATCAAAAAATGATTTCTTTATGCTTAAAAAACCTCCAAACTTATATATACTAGTTCTCTTCAGAGTTCATGGGCTAAAACATGAAGATGCATGTGGAACTTGAAAGAAAATTTAAGTTTCTGATGCATTTACCTTATTAGAACAGAAAGTGTTAAGGGTACAAAGAAATGATATCAGGCTTCAAAAAAATTGGGGTAGAGGGCAGGTTCAGGGTGGTAAACTCCTGAAGCAGGGGCAGTGTTAGATGGATAACTTTATCTTCCTGGGCCCCATCAGTTTGTTTTACAATGTAATCACAATTAGATCTAAAAAGACAATTGTATCAGTTCTCTGGGTCTGTTTCCTTCAATAAAGTGAGGCTTAAGTGTTTGTAGCATTTCTTCATGTGGTATGTTGTAGGAGTTCACAGACCCTGACCTGTCCTTTCCCATTGGTCACTCACTGAGGACAGCCGTTTCCATCTGACAACTTGAATGTGATCATCTCTGCTTCTCCCCATCACCTCTTCCCACTCCTTGTAAAGTCGGGGAAACTTCACAGTGGCAAAATTTTGAAGTGTTCTGTTAGACATTTCTAAGAAAATTGATCTACTTTGAATGTCAGTATATCAGGTCATTATGGAGCTGACTTTTTCCCTTTTTTATTTACAATCCTTTCATTTAGATAGGGTTGCAGTGAGTCCTAGGCAGGCAGCAAATAACAATGAGAGACCCCTGCCCTCCCACTGCCCCTCCCTGGCCCAGGTCTCTTACTCAGTCAAGCTTATTGTCTCTGAGTCCTTCTTTCCTTAGGACACATGCTCTGCCAAGGGGACTTTTGATTCCTTCAAAACTAAGTTTAAAGGGGAGATGTGTCTGCAAAGCTTCCAGATATTATATTCAAATTTATTTCAGATTAAGGCTGGATGCTTTGTATACATTGGCAAAGAAGAAGGAGGAGAAAGAGAAGAAGGAAGAGAAGGATGAAGAGGTAGTATTGAAGAACAAGAAGAAACAACTATCTGGATATGGTGAATATTTTAAAAGGAGAAATTTCACCAGCCATTCTGGCGTATGCCTGTAATCTCAGTGACACGGAAGGGGAGGCAGAGGGAGGCGGATTGCAAATTTGAGACCAGAGGGAGTGTGCATAATTTACTGAGACTGTGTCTAAAAATAAAAAGGGTAAAAAGTGTGCTGGGGGTGCAGGTCAGTGGTAGAGCACTTGCAAAATATGTATGAGGCCCTGAGCTTATCCCCATTGTTGTTGTTGCTAGGTGCTGTAGAGCTGGTGTCTGACTCATAGAGACCTTACATACAATAGGTGAAACACTATTGTTAGTGATTCTCTGCTATTGGTTGGATTTTCAATGGGTGATTGTTTTTTGGGAGGGAGTTGCTGGGTGCCTACAGCACCTGGTGTTCCCAGGTGGTCTCCCATCCAAGTACTAACCAGGCCCAACCCTGCTTGGCTTCCAAGATCTGATGGGATGGGATGCCACAGTGGTATAACTGCAGGGCATTCAGCCCCATAGTACTGCAAAAATAAATAAGTGAATAAATAAATGAGCAGAAATTTCACTTGAATTATTCTTAATGGAAATAGAATATTTTCCAAATAACTATCTTCTATTCTTTATCAGCCAATATATACCAGTGACTGATGAAGCACCTATCTCTACTACTAAGTTTTCTGATGGAGCAAGAACCTACTTGTTTGATATCACTGCTGTTTCCAGCTGAGTTAAAACTCCATGCTTTATAGATTTTCAATTCTAGTATCTGGGAGCATTAGAAGGAAAGATTAAGAACAGCTATTACCATAACTTGGTAAAAAATAATTAAATTTGTTATTATTTTATTTAGACAAGAATCATTTCACTTTATCTTTTATTCACCTTAAGCTACACAATGTTGCTTTGCAAAGAAAATTAACTACTAATAGTACTGTGAATGCTTCTCTTTTCCAAGAGATATTTCTTAATGTACTATTAGAGACAGGTTTATTTTTCAGCAGTTAATTTGCATTCTTCATAGTGATATATAAAATATGACTTTTTAAAAACACTTTCTGCATTTGGGGAATCATTTACTGCTCACATTCACTCCAGAACACAAAAACAATCCTTATGAGGCTTAGCAGCATATTTTACCTTAGGACCCTGGTCCATTTTTCCTTGGGTCTCCATTACTAGTGTAATTTGGTGCATGCTCTGCTCATTCACACAGCTAATAGATACTGTTATGTTCTCAAGTACTGAGCATACAGTTAGTCTCATTTCAGTGGTTATGGATTTCCATTTGTGGGGTAGTTAAAATCATATCCTTGCTTTACAAAATCACCAGTCAGGTCACAGTTAAACACTAATGTGAAATCATTTAGTGGGGATCCTTTCCAATACCTGAGCTTAAATCCATAGGTTTCATGATATTTTGGGGCATTTACTCACAATGATTGAAAAACACAGACGGTGTTCTGAGAGCACAGTTGCACTATTACAGCCTCAATAATCTTGGTAGAAGACTTGAATTTGTGACAGCAATCAATAAGTGAGAAAGGCCTGGGGTCAATTTGGATCCCTCTCTTGATTGAGGCTTTTGATAATGCTGTGTCCCTGAGACCTGGGGACACAGAGGTAGCTACGTATGCCTCCCTCCACCCAGAACTTCAAGCAACGGAAATTGACTGGCTCATAAGCCAAATGAACAGGAGGACTGCACATCGGGTTATCCTCCCACACACCAGTGAACTGCATTCAAGATTGACCCCCATTCACTGAACATGAAGATACATATGTGGCGGGACGTGCATTAGGGGCTGCAGAAGGTGGCATTAGGTATAGCTTTGAAAGGAAGAGGAAGCTGCTCTATTTCTCTTGCATGTCTTATAATCACATCACAATAATATGTCTGGAATATATTCTGCCTTATAAGGTTTATATAATATACTCAGGGAACATGTTTATGGAGAACAGAAAGAAAATAGAAACACATCCAAAATACTTAGTAACTCAAAATTTCCCAAGGATGTAGCTTGCTTTCTTTCATGTAATGTCTACATCACAGAACAAAACTAGAGATTTATGTGATTTGTATAATAAACTGAGATAATTTAAAAGTAATTATACTGCTTTCTTCATTTCATATGTTGTCTAGTAACTACAAAAGGATAGAAGTCAGATTTACTGACAGTTATTATAGTCATATTATTTAGTACTCATTTAGCAGAAACAGTCAATAGAGAACTGTACTATTTTTAAAATGAGCTTTAAATTCACTTTCAGTACGAATATAGATATTTCATGAAATTATTTCAAAAGAAATGGTTAATTTCTTAAGAGCTAGTTACTTATGAAAATAGAATATATCATATTTTCTCTCTTTATGTAATAAGTGAACTGGTAGATGTACTGAAAAGCGCGCGCGCGCGCACACACACACACACACACACACACACACACACACACACCACATTCTCTTCCCTCTTCAGTGAGTCAAATGAGAATGAGTTATCTCTGTCAGGATGATCTAGTAAACAGATAAAGCACCAGGTGCCAAAGGAAACCACAAAAGAAGAATATTTATAATTTCTTGGTGCAATGCTTTACAAAGGCAATAAAGTAGTCATCATCAGAATAAAAGTAGTTTTCTTATATTTTATTTCCTTACATCTAATTTCCTTGGGATTATTTTTATTTTAAGTTACATATGTGCTTGTCAGAATATTTTCTGTATCTACAGGTCTGATTCCACTTCTGCTAGAGAGAGAGTTCGGTGACCATGTAGCTGCCTTTTTCTTTATAGCCACCACTCAAAAGACCTTAGTTTCAGCTCCAAAGTCTCCTCCTCCCTTTTGGTGGCCTATGGGAGCCCCCTGCCCTAGGACTCTGGAGACATAATTAAGGTTCCAAATCTAATGTTATTAAGTTAATCAAAAGAAGGGCTATTCCAGTGGGCCTGACCCTACGCAACACGTCTCTATCCCTCTCCAGTGGAAAAAAAATGGGCTAAAGGCTCTTAGAGGAGGGCCAGGGCCTTCCTGGAGATGAAAAACTCTTCTTGCAGCCTTAATGTATTATTAATTTCCCAGGTCCAAGGAGCCCATGCTACCAGTCATCCATGGGTGGCCTTCAGCCCACATCCTGCAGTGTGCTGGGGATCTCCGTCTCATGGTCACAAGAAAACAGATTCTGTCAACTGGGCAATGAGCAGACTCTTCCCCAGTCCAAGCTCCAAATAAGAACATATGCAGCAACAGCCTGATTGCAAACCCAAGCAGAGACTCTGGCAAAGTCACACTCAGACTGCTGGAAAGTGTAAGACAGGGGAGGTGTGTTCAGACATCAGGTTTGTGGTGATCTAGTACTCACTAACACAAACAGGTATACTCCTCCTGCTCATGACCAGCTTTAGGGACAGTCTCTCCAGTTCAGTTACAATTTGCCAGCATAACTAGAGACCTAGGAAATATGCCATTTGTTTCAACAATTCCTGAAAAAGAGGGCTCATGTCTGATGAACTTTAGTTGCTTCCTCTTCCCTCTACCACTGTCACTGTCAATGGAAGTCAGCAGCCTTCCTCCTGGCTCTGCCAAGTGCACCAATGAGCTTATTATTTGTCAAATCCCATTAGTATATGACAATGTTTTCCTTGGCTATCTACTTCATCTTTCCTTGGCTATTCAATTTCTATCTAGATTTCATTCTGGCTGCAAATGGAAAAATATAACAATACACATGTTGACTTCTCAAAAGCAAGGCCATCTGTACTTGATATTATACAAAAAATCCTCATGTTATAGTAAAAGGTAATTCATTACAATCCATAATCTACATTTTAATAGATTTTCTTCTTTTTTGTGAGTTCTTCTCAATGGAAGTCTATCCCTTTAAAATATTTTTAATATCAATTTATTGTTCTTGCTTTTCTTTAAGTTCTTAGGGAAAATAAAGCCAGCTACTCCCTACTCTTCAATCATGCACATACAGAAAGTGAAGTCACCAGGGACTTGTGTGATTTATACATGAGGTCACTGGCTAATAGGGTAAGATCAATGTCAAAATATGGAAGTGAAACCAAGATGACAGAGACAATCGCATTATGGATCATCGTGATAAGGAAAAATACACCCATAATTAGTACCACAGCGAGAATGTCTCCTGGTCCCTTTGCCTACACAGGGACTTAAAGTAAGTACTTTAAATAACTTCACTGAACCCCAGCTATCATCTGGTACTTCCAGTCCAGTGATGTGTTTTCTTCAATTTTTAAAATTGATTTTCTTAAAATGCAGTTGTCACTTTTCTTGCTTATCTGCTGATATTCTCAAATTTTCTTATTTATTCAAAAAATATAAAAAAGTTGTCTGTCATATATTAGAAGTTTTTATTTGTATTGATGTTTCCTTTTGATCACAAATGATGCATGGTGCATGATTAGTTATATTCTGTAAGTCTCACATAAATTCAATAATCTTGTCTAAGAAAATAGATTTTCAGGCTTTTACTTTGACAGAATAGGTAATGCACAATGAAGTAGATTCTTTTGTCCAAGTTATCCCATGATATGAAAGTTATATAATATTCACTCAATCATATCAACATCAAAAACTTATGAATATTTCTTGATTAAGTAATATAAACATTAGAAAGATAAGAAAAAAGGAAAGTGAAAGCTGACATTTACTGAAAACAAAACACATGCCAGGCTTTCTTAGTTCATTCTTATCTTACTGTGTCCTGATAATAAACTATTAAAGTGCATGTGATTAGTATATTTTAATGTTGGTGAAACTGAAACTCAGATACATGTAATAAATGCACTGAGCAAGTGTGTGTGGAATATCTTCTGTATGTCGATATTGTTGTAAGTTGCTATACTTTGTATCTGAAATATCCCCAAAGGTGTGTGTGTTAACCAGCTTGATTATCATGATGGGGAAGTGGTGAGGTAGTGGAACTTTTGGACAGTGAAGCAAAGTAGAGGAAAGTCAGGTCACTGGGGACAGGATTTTGGAGGGGCCCTGGGACCCCAGCTCCCTCCTGTCATTCTCTTTGCATCCCAGCCACCATCAGATGAGCAGTCTTCTCTCCCACATGCCCCTGCCTTGATGTACTGTGCAGCCACTAGCTCAGGGCAGTCGGGCCAAGCAACCACAGACTAAAACCTCTGGAATGTGGCCCCAAACAATCCTTTCTTCCTCATAAGATGATTAGCTCAGGTATTTTGTAACAGCAATGGAAAACTAACACCTAGGTACTATATACTTCAAAGTTATACAATACTAGAATAAATAAAGAACTTGAGTGTAAGTATAATTTTAAAAGCATGTGTCTTTTTTCATGACAACTTGAAAGAAACAAACAGAAACATGGGTATTTTTGTGATGGGGCCTGTTCTTGTTCTACCATTTACAGGTTGTGGAGCGGATGATCACATAGCTCAATCTTTCTACAGTGGATTCCTGAGCACCATACCACCTTTTTATTGCTTTGTGAGGATTATAGAAAATGTCTGCAGAGCAACTGGCACAAGTCCCAAAAATCTAATATATCCTACATTACTAATAGTGAATATGAGAATTCAAATAACATATCCCTTGCTTCATGGAGAAGTCACTTATTTAGAATCTTTGAATCTCCCACATCCTTTTGTGTACAATAAGCAAGCAACGCATGATTTTCACACTTTGCCCACTTTCAAACTTCATCTGCTTACAGTGTGTTCTGTTCTTCCCTAAATTCTCCCACCAGTAACTTAATGTGACAAAAAAAAGTGCTGTGTATTATTGTTTGGGGCTTAGTGTTGGGGTGCGGAGTACGTCTTAGAGAAGAAGTTTGGAAGCAGATGCACATATCAAATTTATAGGAAAGGCTGTTCCCATAAGGCACAGTCAGGCTCTGCCCTTCTCCAGCAGGATGTGAGCTGTACTGCTGGGTACTGAAGGCAAAGCAAGGAGGGAGACAAAGGCATGGGACACCCCCAGCTCTCCCCTGGGCCTTCTCCAGTGGACCTCCAGTAGCTGCTGGGATGAAAGTGTTCTTCAGCCTAATCACCATAAAGACATATATCCAGGTGGTTCAGGGGGACAATATGAAGTGAACTCTGCCTAGATTTCTTAAAATACTTTCAAAGCTCATTTGCAAAATTACCATTTTGTAAATCTAAGAATGGAGAATGCAATGTGAATTTCAAGATTTGAATAATTTCCAGGATTCAGGAGAAAGAACATGTGTTAAATTTGTAATTGACAAGGAAAACTATGCCCTAAGTTTTGCTCCATTAGTATGTTCAAGTTGTCAGGTTAAATAGACACACCTGCACAGTGCTAGAAGCCCCATTGTAGTTTAAAGAGACCACACAGCTGCCCATTAGACATAGCGTCCCCAGATCTACTTATGGGAGGTGAAGAAACTTAACAGTGAAGCCGGGCATTAAAGAAAATAGCTTTGCAGTGATTTATTACAACGGCTTAGACACAGAACATAATTGTTTTCCACAATGAAAACCATCCAGAGGCTTCCTAGTTTCTTGGCTGCAAGAAACTATACAAAGTGCCAAAAAAATTGGGAGATTGAAGACAATGGAAACTTACAGCCTCAGAACTTACAGCCAGGAGCCTGACATCAAGGTCAGCAGGGCCTTGCTCCCTCTGACGCTGCAGAGGAGGGTCCTTCCTGGTCCCGTCCAGCTGCAGTAGCCCTGGAGTCCCAGTCTTGTGGAAGCATGTCTCCATCTTCACATCACTTCTCGCTGTGTGTCTTCACACTTGTGGGTGCCTGTCTCTGTGTACAAGTTTCCCCCTTTAAAAGGACACTAGTCCTCATAGGGTTAGAGGGTTCGGACTTCAGCAGATCTTTTCCCCAGGGCCAGTTCAATGCACACGCATAGACTATGATTACAGCCTCCCCAGGCTGTTCCAGGACTTTGCCTCTGTGGAGTTTACTAAGCTAAGACCCTCACTGGCTCTCCATCTCAGAGGAGATGTTTGCAACTATCTTGCAACCCTCCCCCACAAACAACAATGATCTCTTTCTCCTTTACAAATAATGGAAGCTAAGGGGACACAGGAGCAAGAGAGACAGGCATGTTTATCGGGAGCAGCTGCTGGAGGAGCTGGGGCTCCTCACTGGGGGCCCCAGGTGCCTGCTGGGTGCAGGCAGTGACCACGCAGGGTCGGCAGGCAGCCGAGCTGCCAGGCGCACTGCTAGCTGAACGTTTCCCATAAACTGTCTGGGAGGAACTGGGAAACCTCTAGTCTCCAGTAATTGCTTTTGATTTATTTGGTCATTTTCAATATATGCTTATGTTTGTACCTAATGTTGTCTTTGTAATTTTATATTCTATTCCTGAAAGTGGATCCACCAATTTACAGAAATTTCTGGAACTATAAAAAGCTGAGGTGGCCCCTGAGAGGAGACCAGCCTTAGCTACACTGTATCAGAGATTGTTGCGGGGAGAGGGGTAGTGATTGTCTTCGAGGGCAAGCCTGAGCTGGTCATTCTCCTGTCGCTCTGATCTGAAGTGCCTCAGGTACCCTTCAAGGTACCGAACACAGAGCGCCCCCTGGGGGCTGCAGGACTTGCAGGGGGCGGGGCAGATGGGGGACACACTGCCTTCCGCCTCTGCACTGCAGGTAAGATTCCCCTTCCAGGCAACTGGGCGGGATGAAAGGACTGTCCAGAGCATTGCCCCTAGGAAGCCTTTCCTGGCTGGCCTGGGTGCTGGAGCTGATACTACTGTGCACTCTCTGGGCCCTCTGCCCCTCAAACTCCCCCTAGGCCACCCTGACCCTGAACCCCAGGCACACAGGCCTAGGACTCAGCAATTGCTGTTTTTTAAATTAATGTGGGGTGGGATTTGGCTCAGTTGGTAGAGTGCCTCTCTGGGCTGACACCCTCAGTTCCATCCCCCACTGAGCACAAACAGGAGAAAGATATGGCAATCCACTCCCAAAGCAAGCCCAAAAAACAATCAGCCACTGAAAACCTTGTGAGGGTCACTAGGAGTTGGACCCCATTCAATATAACCTAACAACAGTAACAACAAACGAATGTAGTCTACAGCCATACCACCCTGGCATCTGATCCCTTCTGATCTCCGAAGCTAAGCAGGGTCAGGCCTGGTTAGTCCTTGGGTGGGAGACTGCCTGGGAACCCCAGGTGCTGTAGGCTTGGGAGAAGAACCTGGCAGCTCACTCCCAAAAAACAATCAGCCATTGAAAACCCCATGAATAGCAGAGAAGCACTGACCTAGTGCTGGGCACGGCACAGTATTGCGGAGTGTTTCATCTGTTGTACATAGGGTTTCTATGAATTAGATCTGACTTGACAGCACCCAACAACAACAACAGCAAATGTAAGGCCTGCACATTATGATGAGGACTTTGGTATGAAGCAACAACCACTCCTCTGTTGTAATGCTTCTTCCTTGTTTGGGGTTCTTCTTGGTCACTTGAAGAAAGTGCCTGGTAGCTGGTATAAATTAGTTTGCCCTCATGTTGGTTTTTGCCCATAATAGCAGCTAGCTCTGGCCCACTACTTCCTGCTCTTGCTCAAAAGAAACCCAAATTAAGAAACTTGGATTTTATCTTCAGGTTACTCCTTTCCCCCCTTCTTTATTGTGCTATTATTTATCATACTGCTATTACTTATTTTTTGTTATCAGCTTCACACACTTGCCTGGTATAAACTCATCTTCTTAAATCCCGTCTTAATTCTTTACTAAAGGACAAAGAAGACTAGAGTGAGCAGTCCTTCTGAAGCTAAAGTCAAGTGTATATTTTCATTATTGACTCTTAAACATCCACTTTGCTTTGTTAGTTCAGAGATCACATATCAGCTACTGGGTTATATTTCACTTGATGATTATTAGTTTACTTTTAATCCTGATATTTTTTGTGACTGGTGTGTCATTTCCATATGAATTTATTCTAAAGGTTTTGTTCAAGGAGTGAGATTTGATTTTCTCCCCAAGGAAATAAACACGGTAAGTCCTTCTGCACTATTCTCAGAAATATTTAGACATTAAATACAGCAACAATCTCAATGTGTCATTGTACAAGGAGAGCCTTATATTGGGCCTCCCCTACTCCTCTTCCTCTTTCTTCTTCTTCCTACTCCTCCTCCTCTTTCTCTGTCTCTTCCTCCTCCTCCTTGAGACAGGGTTTCGATCCCCTGATCCTCTTGCCTCAGCCTCCTGAGTTGCTGGGATTACAGGCCTGCAGGTCAGTGTAGAGGAATAGATAACACATATAATGGTCACATTTATAGGTTTTGTTATCCTTTAATATAACTGAATGTGTCAACAAGGAAAAATGAGAAACAGCATCCAAAATGAGGGAAGTAGAGGTGAAACTGTCTCTTACCTACCCTATGCCATGATCGCTGCCCCTGCTCCCCCACCCTACCTGGGCTCTTTACACAGAAATAAGGAGGAGGTCCCCCACTGAGTCTTGGACTCAAGACAATATCTTACTTTTTAAAATTAACATCTGTGATGGTTAATCTTGATTGTCAACTTGACTGGACTAAAATGCCCAGGGTGTTAGTGAAACACACTTGTGGGTGTGTCTTTGAAGATATTTCCAGAAACAATTAAATTCTGAGGGCTCTGACCTAAGGAATGGACGAAGCCCTTGCTGGACTCATAACAGATGGCAGTGCTGGGCATGATGAAAGGTAAGCAGGGGGCTTAGTTGGAGGAAGTAGGTCACGGAGGGCATGTTTTTGATGCTATATCTCACTCTGGTCCCTGCCTGTATCCCTTTTCCTCTGCCTCATTTCTGCTATGAAAAAGCACCTCTACCACATACTCTGCCACCATGATGTTCAGCCCAAGCATATGGGACCAAGTGACCACCAACTAAATCCTTTGAAACTCTGAACCAAAATAAATCCTTCCTTAAGTTGGTTTCGTTAGGCATTCTGTCACTGAGATGAAAAAAGTAACTAATACAAAGTCCCTATTGGCAGTCCCCATAAAGACAAATAAAAGCCTTTGTATCACAACTTTTTCCTGAATTTGCCCCATCATCAGCTCTTTGTAGTGGTTATCATTTCCATCTCAATGTGCTCCTGCCAATTTTTCAGTTACAAGTTAGTACATAATTTTCAATATAGTAACTACAATAGATTAATAAAGCATCTATTGATAATTTCACTGTGATGTTCAATGGCTTTTCACAATTTAAATTTTTGTCACTCCAGTTGGAACCATATTAGACTAACTTAATTCATTTCAGTTATTATATCCCACTCTTAACTCATTTTAACCATCAATGATTAATGATATTGAGTGCAAAATTATAATTCATCTGAATATTTCTCCCTTATCCTTCTTTTTGTTTTTGTTTTTTGCTGTTTTGAGACAGTGTTTTGCTATGTGGTTCAGGCTGACCTTGAACTCATGTTCCTCCTGTTTCACCTTCAACAGTATTGGAATTACAGGCATGTGCCCCCATGCTCAGCTTATTCTTCTTTCTCTACACATCATCAACATGTCCTTCTGTGTTACTACCATCATTCACGTCCTAATATTCCCAGTCACATACTGTGCATGAAAGTAAGCTATCAAAACTTTATGGTAGAATATAGCAGATTAAAACATGACTGTTACCCTCTTATGTAAATCCTAGCCTGACCGCATAAATTAGCATAGTCAAGGTCTGAAAAATTCTTAAATCCCAAGACTGATTCAATAAATAATTACCAATGTACTTAACTCGGTGATTTTTAAATTTTGGTTTTGTTTTGCTTTTACCCCTGACTAAAGATTATACCTATCTCCAGTCTAGATTTAGAACTACTGGATTCCTTCTTTAGAACACTGATTGCACCCATGTAAGGAATTTAAACACCGTAGTTATGTAGTCACATGGCACCAACATAATCATAATAGGTGAATATAAATGCATTACCTGTGTAACAATGCTCAAAGAAGAAAAAAGGGCCTAGAGTGACCACACACACACACACACACACACACACACACACACGGAGAGAGAGAGCGCAACAAAAAAGTTTTAACTGAAATCTTATACCACAAGAATATATTCAGAGACTCCTTTTAAAAAACTTTGATAAAGGTAAATAAAATATAGTTAATCACAAAATTTAAGACCCCACTATGATTCTATTTACCTTCTCTGTTGAGTTTCCAATTCTATCTATTTCTGATGGAAATTTTCAGCTTATTAGGCATTTGTGACTACTTATTATTCTGTTTTGGAAAACCTTAATATTTAATGAGGGGACAGGTTAACTGTGTATTTTCTCTATAATTTTTCCTTCCACTTATGTTTTACTTTCTCCTTCTCTTTAGTATTTGTTTAATGTGAAATATCACTTATCATTTTTATTGTGTATAAATAAATTTCTCATATTAGGGACAATGGCCAGTAGTACCTTTTGCCTAAATGAGCCATGATTGACTTTATATTTGATTATGTTAGGTAAGCATTTAGTTAGGAACTATTTGCCTGTTTGCTTGCTTGCTTTTCACTTTGACACTTGGTTTTACAAAAAAAATTCCAGTTGTCTGTGTGCATAAAATTGTTAGCAAGGGGTGGGGTCATTGCTGTGATTATACCTCCCTTTGTGGTTCAGAAGCCTTTGGAACTGGTTTGCAGGAAGTTTGGAAACATTTGGAGTGCCAGAAAAGAGAAACCTTAGAATGCTATAAGCAGAGCTTAATGGGTGATTCTGATGGGCGCTCAGACCACCAAAATGCTAATAGGAATTTGGACAGTAAAGACAGATATCATGAGGTTTCAGAGGGAAATGAGAACTCTGTTGTGAATCAGAATAGAGGCCATATGCATTACATGCTCTCAAAGAACTTGGCCACATTTTGTTTATGTCCTGAGACTTTGTGCGAGGCTGAGTTTAAAAATGATAGCGTAATCTAGTGGAGAAAATTTCAAAGCAACATCATAGTCAAACTCTGGCATGATTATTGCTGGCTGCTTTATCCAGATTTATAATAAGAATGGAGTACAAAAGGTAGAGCATAAAGATTTGAAAAACTTGTGGTTTGGCTATTTAAAAAGCACATGCAAAGTTGTGCCAAAGAATGTGCGGGTGTTAAAGAGATCAGCAGCACTAGAAAGAAGCCAGGTACTTTGCACAAGGATATTCATAAAGATGTCTTAAGGGACATGCCAGGAATCAGCATGATATCATCCCAACAGGCACAAAGTTTAAAAGTATAAAGTTTTCATTTGAAAAGACAGCCCCTGGGTGCCCTGCTACCATAGGCCCATCTAGAAAGTTATTTCCACAGGATTTGGTTCACTACTTTTGTTGTTGGGGCACTCAGAGGCTGTTGGCCCAACTGGTCCTGGCTACTAATTGATCCAGAGATAGACATTGATAACATCCACATGATGCTAGTTTTGAAGGCACACAGAATGCAAGAGTTATGGTGTCATGGAGGAGCCACTGAGCTTTCAAGGGAAGACCTTGTAAGCCAGGCAATGTGTGGGATAGTCCATGTCCCTATGGGCATCCCCTGAGAGGGCAAGGAGTCAAGTCATGTTGGCTGTAATATTGAACTGCCGAGGGAAGACACAGGAGTGAGTGAAACCAACCTGAACTTGGCCATGAAAACTGCCCAACCCTTTTGGAGACCACATCATGCTGTCATGTACTTGAGATGCCTGAAATGCAGGTACGGGAATTAATATTTTCCCTGTTGGGTATCAGTCTTGCTTTGGTCTGTTCCTTCTTTGGTATTCTCCCATTCCTCCTTTGGAACAAAGATGTTAACTCTATGACATTGTATCTTGGGAGTATGAGCTTTGTTGACTTTTACAGGAGTTCACAGATACCAGTTTGCCTTAAATCTAAGAGGAGGGTTGGGACTTGGACTTTTGAGTACTGAAAGAACTATTGAGACTTTGAGGACTCTAGGAGATGAAGTAATTTTCTTTTGCATCACAAGATACACATGAACTTCTGGGGTCCAGGGAAGAAAATTAAGGTTTGGAGCTGAAATTTTCCCCAAAAGCTCACATGTTGAAAGCTTGGTCCTCAATGCAGCAGTGTTCAGACATGGGACATTTTGGAGGTGATTGGAGCATGGATGCTCTGACCTCATCAATGGGTTAATCTACTCATGGAGTCATAGCTGAATGAAATATTGGGGGTAGTGGAAAATTTAGGAGGGGGGCATACTTGGGGGAAGTGGATCACCAGGGCATGTCTTTGGAGGGTACATTTTGTCCTGGCCCCTCCTCTTACTTACTCTCTCTGATTCCTGATGCCCATGAGCTCAGCAGCCTCAATCTACAATGTGCCCTCCACAATGAGGCTCTTTTCCGTATCTCCCTTTAACTTTAACTGTTTGATATTCAAGGGCAAATTTCAGAGTCTTTTTTGACATGTAATTTGATGCTTTTTTCCTGTTTTTTTTTAAATAACATTTTGTCTTCCTCATAAATGATGTCTTTGATGCCATGCTATAACTTGTCTTGCTTTCAATCATTAGTATCTAATGCCTCAAACCTGTTCTTGAGGTGGTCTCCAAACTCAGGTGGGATATACTCAAGGTCATACCTTGGCTTTTGTACACTTATTCCAATTTTCTTCAGTTTCAGTTTGAACCTGCATATGAGCAGTTGATGGTTTGATCTACAATCAGTACCTAGTCTTCTTCTGACATTTGATATTGAAAATTTCCATCATCTCTTTTGACAAATGTAGTTCATTTGGTTCCTGTATGTTCCATCTGGTGAATTCCATGCATATAGTCACCATATATGTTGGCAAGAAAAATGTATTTGCAATGAAAAGGCCATTGGTCTGGACCAATGGCCTTTTCATTGCACCAATAATTATCAGTCTATCCTGATTGCATGTTCAATCTATTTCCAATTCCAGAAACTGGTAAAAATCTTCCCTATCTTCATTTGTGACCTTAGTGGTGGGTGAATAAATTTGAATAATAGTCATCATAACTGACCTTCCTTGTAGGCATGTGGATATTATTCTATCACTGACAGCATTGTACTTTAGGAAGGTTGTCGAGATGTCTTTGTTGAGGATGAATGTAACCCCATTTCTCTTTAATCTATTATTCCTGTCATAGTAGACCATATGATTATCTGATTCAAAACGGTCCATGCCAATCCATTTTAGTTCACTGATGCCTAAAATGTCAATGTTTATGTGCTCCATTTCCCTTTTGATGATTTCTAATTTTCTTAAATTCATACTATGTACATTCCACATTCCAATTACTAATGGATATTTATAGTTGTTCCTCCTCATTGTCAGTCATATCACATGAGTGAATGGAGATTCCTGGGGCTTTATTCCATTCCTATCATTAAGGTAGACTCTACTTTGAAGAGGCAACTCTTTCCCAGTTGGGTTTTGAGTGATTTCCAGCCTGGGGGAGCTCATTTTCTGGCACTATATTTGACAGTGTTTCTCTACTATGTGTAGGGTTTTTAGTGGATAATTTTCTCAGGACTGAGTTTGCTATGTCCTTCTCCATAGTCCGTCCTAGTTTGAAGCTCAATTGAAACCTGTCCATGATGGGTGACCCTGCTGGTCTCTAGCATCTGTAATACCAGTGGCATAGCTTTCAGCATCACAGTATCACACAAGCCCCCACAGTACAGCAAAGTGGCAGACACATGAGGGAATATTATAATAGTAATATTGTAATGGTAATTTTTGCTATTTTAATGAATTTTGTTGTTGTTAGGTGACATCCAGTCAGGTCAGACTCATAATGACCTTATGCACAATAGAACAAAGCACTTCCCATCTCTCTGACAGGTATATGATATGTTTTATGTTTAAGCTCATTGTTGCAGCTACTGTGTTAGTGAATAGTGATATATTACTCTTTACCTTCTTCCACCCTAGGTAAAATAAGATAAAATACAAACACTCCCTTTCATTTGATTTTAGATAAATAGAAAATAATTTTATCATAAACATGTCCTGAAGACGTTTGAATTATGTACATACTTATGATGAAATATACTTTATCTGAAATTCATATTTAAATGAGAGTCTTACCTTTTATTAATTAAAAGTAATGCTTATCTATCTACCATCCCCAAGATAAAAACACTTATTTCCCAGCCACTGGTAGTCAATTGAGTTTCTTGGACTTAATAGCTGAATAGAGTCTCTCTGAACAATTTTATGTCTCCTGCACAGAGCTTGCATGCTTGCAAAGGAAGTTTTGAAAAAATTAGATGTAGACCTGGACACTTGGTCTAATTTAAGTCTGAAACCCCATCCCCAATCCAGAGCTCCTGGAAAGATCAACCAAGAGCCTTATTGCAAATAAAACACTATCTATCTTCTCCTTCTCCCCAGACCCGTTTTCTGCACTCCCTTTACAAGTGTTCACCCCAGGAACTCTTCGCAGGAACTCTCTGCATACACACCTTCATCTCAAGGGGCTCATTGGTTACATCATTAAAAGGCACTCCCAGCTTTAAATGGGATCCAAAGCAGTAAAGGCTCTGTAGGAGATTCAGAGTGTAGTGCAACTAATCCTGCTCTTATGGTTTGAATCTATAACATCCTCCGAAGGTCATTTTTAAAAACATTTGGTTCCCAGCTGGTGGTACAGGCTTCAGAGGCTGTGAAACTTTGGGAGGCAGGTACTAGCATTGTAGAAGCAGGTCGCTGAAGATTGTGCTATTGGAGGTTTTACCCAGACTCTCCAATTCTGGTAAGCTCACTGATCCACCAAGATGTGGCTGGAGGCTTTCATCTGCCCTGCCACAATGCCTTCCCACCTCTATGGGCTAAAATCCTTTTACCCCAAGCTCCAATGAATCATTCCTCTCATAAATTTACTTCTGTCAAGTTCTCTGCCACTAACTAATACTTAAAATTAGTCCTGGAAAGTGGGATCCTTGATGTGCTTAGGCCATTGAAACTCATTTTCAAGGGGAGTTTAGAATAGTTTGGAGATGCAGGTAAGAGAAGCTCTTGAACAGATAAACAGAGCTCAAAGAATGGCTCTGGTGGGAGTAAGAAAGACCAGAACACTGGCACTGATAGAAATGTGGACAGGGCTTACAGGGATTCAGAGGAAATTGAAGCCTCTATCGGAAATTGGACTAGAGGCCATTGGTATTACTTTCTGGCAAGGAGTTTGTCTGAAGTCTGTCCTTGTCCTTAAGATTTGAGTGAGACTGAATCTAAAGGGAATCAACTAATTAACTTGGCAGAGGAAGTACCCTGAGGGCAGCAAGCTGTTGGGAGCATGGCTTGTTGTTGCTTTCTGCTTTTAGCCAGATTTATGATGAAATAGAAACAGAGCAAAGGGCACAGAATAAACCTGAAAAGTGCGCAGTATGAAGAGAAGAAGACCTGCCAGTTTAAAGTCACTATAGACAGGGCCAGTTCAGGTAATGAGGTGGTAATTGTTAAAGAGGTGAGTGCCAGTCAACAAAAACCTAGCCCATGTCCTGAGAGAATAAAAATGGCCTGGGGGTACAGAAGAAAATGGCCAGGCCCCTCTATCTAAGGTTTCTGCGTGTAAAGTGACCCTTTTGGAAGGATTTTCTTTGAAAAGAGAATGTTTGAAAAGCAAATTTCTCCCAGTTGCACTCCTGAAAGGGAATTTGCCTAGGTTTTCCCAGCTTGTGCACACACAAGCACTATGATAGCTGTGGTTCAAAAATGCAAAGTCATCATTCAATCTAGCAGCAAACCTTGGCATCTTCCATGTTGTGCTTGTTTTACAGGTGTACAAATAGAAGAGTTAAGGGTCTATGGAGGTTGTCACCAAGGTTCCAGAAAATAGCTTGTGAGGCCAGACAATATGTACCAGGGTCAAATTCCCCAAAGAGAACACTCAAAGCATTAGTGGATGAGGCATTGAAGGTGAAGCTTAAGCAATAATGGAGACCCCAGGGTGCTGGAGATGCCAGTACTGTGAAACATGTGCCAAGGGAAGATACCAACAATGGGGGTAGTCAACCCAAGAAGGCCCTGTGTGCTGCAAATGGCAAGACCATGGAAGGGAACTGACCAAGTCTGTTGGAGCCAAGATGAAGCCAGATGCCAGATGATGTAGCATGTGCCAGATGCCAGACATGGACAGAAAGGGAAGGGTTTGTTTGTCCAGTGGAATATTGGTCTTGCTGTGGACCAATCTTTCCTTTCTGTGCCCTCAATTCCTCCATTCTGAAATGGGGATGTTTACTCTGTGACATTGTATGTTGAAAATATGTAACCTGATTTTATTTTGCAGAGGCCCACAGCTAAGTTTGCCTTTAGTTTCAGTGGAGACTTTGGACTTGGACTTTTGAATGCAGTTAAGACTGTTAAGACTTTGGGGTCTCTTGAATTTGTACTGAGTGCATTTTACATTATGAGATAGCTATGAACTTTTGAGGGCCAGGGGCACAGTATTTGATTTGAATCCAAAATGACCCCAAAGGCCATGTGTTTTAAGATTTGGTCCTTAGCTTATGGTACTATCCTGGGAGACTATTGACCTTTGGGACCCAGGCAGGTACTAGTTTTATGGAAAGATCACTTCAGGGAGGACTTGGGAGGTTTTGTCAGACTCCCCAGTTTCAGTAAGCTCTCTTTTCCCAAGCTGGGATTTAGCTCAGTCGGTAGAACACTGCACTGTAGTGTTTAGAGCAGTTCAGAGTCCCGGGTTCAATTACCAGCACCACAAAAATGGGAGAAGGATGTGGCAATCCACTCCTGAGGCAATCCTGAAACAATCAGCCATTGAAAACCGTGTAAGAGTCGCTATGAGTCAGACATGACTTGATGGCACCTAACAACAACAACAACAATTTTTCCTGATCCACTATGATGTGAGGTTCTCTGCCATAGGTCCTGCCACTTGCCCTACCACTATATTCCTTCCTTGCCTGTATGGACAAAAATCCTCTAATTATGAACCCCAATAAATCATTCCTCCAATTATTGCTTCTATCAGGCTCTCTGCCACAGAAACCCACCATCTAATTAACAAATTTGTCACCTGGGAAAAAATTCATTAACCCATTCATATTAAACTCTAATGCTCTTGCCAGGTGTGGTGATGCATGTCTGTAATCCCAGTGACTTAGGAGGCAGAGGCAGGAGGATTGCAGGTTTGAGGTCAGAGGCAGCCAGTGTAATTTAGTAGAACTTAGTCTCAATTTAAAAAACATGAAGAAAGGGGCTAAGGGTGTAGCTCAGTGGCATGATGTTTGCAAAGTATGCATGAAGCCCTTGGTTCAGCCCCCTATTACTGCAACACACACACACACACACACACACACACACACACACACACACCCTCCAATGCTCTTAATATCTTATGGTGGAAAAACACCATGTGGAATCTGGAACAAATCATGTTGGAAAAATTACATTTACCCCTACCGTATTGAAGTCAATACATCTACAGGAGAGATTCATTAAGTAAAAAAACAATTTTGGGCATGCTACTGGACCTGCGAGATACAAAGTAGCTGACCATGGTGCATTAAATGATGTTGTGTCCAGAAAATCCCATTAGGAGCTTAGTTATACCAGATGAGCCAAGCCATGACATCACTGGGCTCAGCAGTAATCCATATGAAGGTGGAAGAGGTACTTCCTGAGTGAGAACAGAACGTTGGCTAGAGCCAGATTAGGATGAACTTGTGTGTCCCAGACCCTGAGTCTCTCACTCTGTACCAGGGCTCTGCTGTGTGGCATAGGGTGGATGGGCGAAGAAATGGATGTGCTTGGTTCACAGTCAGGTTGGTAATGAACTCAAGCCAAAATAGAAAATGACCCATTTGGTACCCACCTATGGGTGCCCTGGAAAACAATGGAAAATGGAAATCTACCAGAAGACAGTACATTATCCACTATGTGTGGAGAGAGGGGTGGTGTGAGGTAGGTACATATGCCTATACATAGTTTGACTCACTGACCAACATCATAGAATGATAAACATTGGAAACTTGAGGAGAGAGGCCTGAGAAAGACTAGATGGATGATTCTGTCAGACAGGCTCAGAGTGTAAGGATAGAAGTGATCTGTGACACTATTATTCCCCAGAGGGCTTCTGTTGGATGGAAGATGCTCATTTATCACAGGATAGAAAGACTTCTCTGCTCAGTGTCTTTCTCAGTGTCTTTCCTCAGTACTTATGCAATTCATTTACACAACTTTGCAGGCAGGGGTGGAGGCCATGTAAGTGTTGGACAACAGGAAATTCCTCTCACAAAACAGGTGTGGCTCTTACTCCCACTGAGTGAGTGCAGTAGAGACCTACACCAAGTCCCTGAACAGGCACAGCTCCCTTGGCTATGGGCAGAGGTGCACAGCCTCCCAGAGGTAATTCTATATATGGAAAACTTCCATACCATTGGGGACAGTGATTTCCTCTTGGGAAAACATAGGATTTTTCAGACATTTCTTTCTTTGTCCACAGTGTCTCTATCAGCATTCTGCCCTGTGCACTGTCAGAATGCTGTATTTGTCAAGATAGTTATTTCACAAAGATGATACTCCACAAAGCATTATTTCTGACCAAAGAATTTGTTTTATGGGGAAAGGAGTGTGGCATGAGTTTTATCATTGGTCTTTTCACATCTTCATCATAAGCTGATGGCTGGATAAATCTGTGAAATGGACCTAGAGACGCTCAGTCCTGATCCCATCTGAGAGATAATAGGCGACAGATTGTGTTCTTGAGGGGATAAACTCAGAGGGAGCTTAATTTCTGGTGTGTTTCTTAGTGAATTCTCTTAATATTGATGTCTTTGGTGAAAAATAAAGCAAGCATAATTGGGTAGGGAAAGAATGAAACCTGAGATTCAGACCCGAGAGTGTTAGCAACCCAACAGGGAACCTGGGGGGGCTGGACAGGGCTGTGTTATTTCACAGTAGGCTGAAAGACCCAGAATTTTATACACCATCTCAATCAGTCATTGGATATGGAACACACAGAGAAAGGAAATAACCTTGACAGAGGCTTCTATCCTGAGCATGAGCAGCCGGAGAGGCTGACTCATGAAGACTGTCTGCTAATGACACTCTCTTCACTGGAACTTGGCAGCGAATCTCGATGTCTACTATTCACAAACCTTCAGATTTGGACTTGGACCCTATTAGGTGCTATTTTTATCCCCAACGTCAGGTTTCATGGGTCCAGAGCCAGAAGTGCTATAGGAAGATTTAATATGGGGTTCTGGCTATTTCACCTCCCAACCACTGATGAGTTTTCACTGCCCATCTCATTTTTGGATTTGATGGGTTTGGAACTCCTGGTTCCCAAGGGAAAACCACTTCCTCCAGGAAAGACTGCATGACATTGAGATATCCTTTGGGCCATCTGGAGCACCATAAGTCACTGTGAGGGCAGGCAGGGAAGGGGGTGACTCTGTTCACTCAGATAATTGGTCCCACTTGAATAGGTTTGGAACAAGGGGACCACAAATAGAAGCCAGATTACCATGGTATTTCTGTGTCCAAAAGTAAATGGCAGTTGTGGATAGAGACATGACCACTGAAGATTCATCACCACAAGGAGTGGATATTTGTATCACACCACCTGCAACAGGACCTCATCTAGTCAAGGCATTGGAAGAAGGCAAGGGAAACATAAATGTGTGATAGAAGGAAGTTACAGTCATAACCTTGATCTAATGATCATTTGTAGAAGCCAGTTGTGGAAGGCATGGGTATTTCTATTTTAATGATTTCTTCCCACTTCTATTTCAATGTTCCATTAATGGATAAGGCTGAGGTTTAGCTCAGTTGGTAGAGTGCTGCTCTATACTCTTTGAGGACCCAGGTTTGATCCCCAGCACCACAAAAACAGGAAAAGGATATGACAATCCACTCCAAAAGCAATCCTGAAACAATCAGCCATTGAAAATGCTATGAGGGTTGAGCTATGAGCTGGATCTCATTTAATGACACCTAACAACAATAACATTAATGGATAAGTGGAATATAATTACAATTTGTGTTTCAGAAAGGAATATAATGATATTTACATCATATCACTATACATGGCAGTGAAGATGCCTAATACCATGGGTATTACTCAGGGTTCTCCAGAGAAACAGAAGTAATAGAATACTTATATCTACAGACATAATTCTAAGGGGCTGGGATTTAGCTCAGTGAGTAGAGTGCTGTGCTGCAGTCTCTGAGGCCCCAAGTTCAATTCCCAGCACCGCAATGGGAGAAGGGCCTGGCAATCCACTCCCAAGGCAATCCCTAAGCACTCAGCCATTGAAAATCCTATGAGGGTCTCTATGAGTCGGATACCAACTCGACAGCACCTAACAACAACAACAGACATGATTCTAAAGGAGATTTAGTAGACCATCTTACATGATCAGAAACTGAGTTGTCCCACAATGGCCACCTGTAGACTGGAGACTGGTGAAACTGGTGGCTACTCAGTCTAAGAAGCTGGCAGCCTGAGAACAAGAGAGGCCAGTCATCGGCCCCAGCCAAGCAGAAGGCTGACGGCCTGAAAGCCCATGGAGAGCCACTGGCGCAACTCCACAACAAAAGCTGAACCTGAAGAATCTGGAGTGTGATGTCCCTCAAACACAGCAGCATCAAAAAGCATACCTTCTCTAAAAGGGTCAACCTGCACACCTGGGCTTCCTCCTTCTTCCAGATTTTCATTCTATCCAGGTCAGCAGCCTATCAGATGGTGTCACCTACAATCAGGGAGGTTCTTCCTCACCACATTAGCTGACCTTACCCCAGTCTTCCCTGGAAACACTCACAGACACACCCATAAATGTGCTTTACCAAAATTAACCATCACGTGCTGTGACTCCCTTACACTTAGGATGAGATTGTCTTGATATGAACAAAAAGTAAAGAAAGACTGTCTAGTGGAAAATCTTTCAATTTTGCTAGTTTCTCTCCATTTGCCTCCCCTAGACACATTCGTTACCCCAGTTTGGGAATAACAGGCTCTGCCTGATGCTTCCCCATCACCCCAGATTTTTGGTCAACTGGTTTATGGTTGAGGAAAAGTGATAGGCTATTCCTAGCAGGTGGCATAAAACAGGAGTCAGGACATATCTTCCCTGCTGCCTTCATGCTATGGTTGCAAATAGTTACTACTTCAGATGTGTAAGCAGAAATTACAGAAATTACTGTTTTCCTTAACCTTAACCATGCTCTACTAGTAATCTATTAATTAAATTTGCACCATTTAAGCCATCTTGTGTTAGATTCTCTTTTCCTTCTGGTAACTTCTTTACAGATTATTTGAATCAATAGTATCCATGTGATCTACAGTAAACAGGTAACCAGTAAACTTTAAGTCCATTATTTGTTTTCTACCTAAGTATCCATTGGCCCTATTTATTAAGCCTGGCCATGATGTTGGTGATTTTGCACCAAGTGACTTTCCAGATTCATCAGAAAGTATCACCATACAAGGTAATCATTATCAATCATGGGTTTCTGATTAATTTATCATGGTAATACATGGCTTCAATCAACACTCAGCAGATTAAAATGTACTCCCAAATTAATTGTCTACAACATAAGAAAATTGGAAAAGGAAGTCTCTTAATTGAATATGAATCCAAGTAAAGGAAGTGCCAACAACAAGCAATGCCCTACAAAAAACAGCGCTAAACACTGTACATATTATGATTCTGGTTTTATAGACCAGATACAGCTTCTGGGCCCCAAAGCAATGTACCCTGTCAATCCCTGTCCACAATTCCTGCCATTTCTGGTCCAGGATAGGCCTTGGGGCTCTGTCACTTACTCTCTTATCTCTATTTTCTGATTAAGAACTCAAGGAGGAGAAACCTATTTGGATGGTTTTCCACTGATTAACTTAGACTCCTTGATTAAATTATATCTTGAATAAATTTTGAGATTTAGAATCACATATACTTAGAATTGAAGGTTTTTTGTGCCTTAGGCCAGCACAGGCCCCTATGTACTCAATAAAAGTTCTTCCTTGAAAGTAAGATGTACATTTGACAGATTACAAGTGTGTGTGGGAGAGAAAATCTAACACGATTGCTCTAACTAAGCTATAGCAAGTACGTGGGATTCACGCTCTTTTGGGCCATCATTCATTTTTATTGAATGCACTTGCTGCCACTTTAGGCATCTAGCTACTCTCCACAAAGTTATTATTTTGTGACTCTGGGTGACAGGAGATTGATCAAAGCTGCTTGTAGAAATCTAAATAACATCAGTAACATCAGTAAGTTGGTCATGTTATTTGGAACCTGCCCAGAAAATTTTTTTCAGAATGAAAGTCTATAAATGAAATGTTTAGAAGTAACTCTAGATTATTATTTTCAACAAATAGATATATCAGGTTAATTTAAGATAGCAGCTTAAAGGCTGATAAGCTTAAAGTAGTACATGTGGTTTCTTTTTGTAATCATCTTAATTAAATAGCTATATATAATAATTATATGCCTGCAGCCATAGCACTGTGGAGTCCAATCCAGTAGATCTCAGAAGCTAAGCAGGGTTGGGCCTGGTTAGTACTTGGATGAGAGACCGACTGGGAACACAAGGTGCTGTAGTCTTGGGAGAAGGACGTGACAACCCACTCCCAAAAATCAATCTGCCATTGAAAACCCTATGAATAGCAGAGAAGCACTGTTCATCTGTTGTAGGTAGGGTTGCTATGAGTTGAATACCGACTTGACAGCACCTAACAACAACAATACTTATACAGTCTAGTGAATTATGTGTTAAACATATGATATATAGAATACCTTCTAAAAAGATGTTTGAAATTTCTCTTTCTTTCTTTTTTTTCTTTCTTTCTTTCCTTCTTTATTTTATATATTTTTTTGTGCTGCTGAGGATTGAACCCAGGGCCTTGCACATGCTAGGCAAGTACTCTACTCTGAACTACAGCCCCACCCCATACTTGCAACTTTGTATTCTATGACATCAAAACCCAGTTTCAGAGGAAATCATAGATTTGTAACAAGACATATTTATCTGGCTGACAAGCTCCAATGTGTGCATACATGCAGGCCTTGTCTCTACCTTCATGGAGTAGTCTTTTAAGGTTCCTGGTAAGATGAACCAATGGGAAACATGTGGAAAGGTTGAAGTTTCTAAGGCTCAAGTTTAGGTATAATTAACCCATGAAACAGCTATTTGAAAGCATTTATTTAATAATTATAGGCTAAATTCTTTCATTCGTCCTATAGCTGTTTTTGAACCTCTACTTTATCTGGGCACCTAAAAATTGGATAATCTTTTAGCTCCCATTGAGAAAGCAAATTTTGTGCCAACTGGTGTGTTTAACCTTGAAAGTGATATTGCACCATACCCAAGATACATTACTTTGCTTTATAATCTAAATCTGTGTTTCCTGAATCTTTCTAACTATAATCTCCTTCCTCACTTAGACTTTCTCTTCCCATAAAGCAAAACCAGGCAAATTGTTATGTAGTGTTGATCACAGTCCTCGTATCCATCATTATGGACAGTATATGCAGGAAATGACCACTTAATCTTCTAGTGGCTGGCATCTATGGAATATTTCCCTTCTACAGGAATTGTCCTCTGTATTGTCCATAATCTTCATTTAATATCAACAACCCAAGTACTATGGTTGTCCCTATTTTATACATGAGGAAGCTAAAGCTAACATATGACAAGAATCTTCCCCAAAGGCCACTGGGCCTATTATTGGGGACTTCAGAATTTGAGCACAGACATTGGACTTTGGGAAGGATGGTCCAGTGCAGAGATCTTGACATTCCTCTCCCATTGCCCTCTACTGCTCACTCTGAAACAACACCAGAGGCAGAGGCCCTGCATGGCCAGAGCTCCATCTGCCTCAACCTTAGGGCAGTGGTGGCTGCTGGGTAGCCCAACCCTTAGCAAAGGAAAGAAAGAGCTCCTATTGTGCCCAAAACAAGATTCATGGGAAAATGATCTCAGAGGAAAATGATATGCACGTGGTAAGTCATATCTGCAACAATCACCTCCAGGGATGTACTCTTCAACTCTAATTGGGTGCATTCTACTGATGATGTGGCTATTATCCTGATGAAGGGTAGTTTAGCCTGGCTGCTCACCCAACATCAATGTCTTCTATACACAAAAATGGTAGCTCATTCACCAGACAGTTGCAAAATAATATATTGGTTGATACTGATTTTTATTTTCAAAACAGGAATTGTTGTATTTATATAGATGGCTAGAACTTAAGTTTGGAAATGCTGGTCCCTTTCACCAGTATGAATTAATAGCATGAAACAAACTATTACACTGTATGCAATTATTTTGTAACAACTTATAATCGTAAGTAATTTCCCAAAGAGTAGGTATTCTTTAGAAAGAGATCACTATTAATTCTATTAATTATTTCAATTAAATGAAAATGCATCTTTAGATGAATCAGAGATTATATAGCTTCCATCTTTGAAAAGTCTCATTCTCTGTGTGTAAAAGGATTTAATCTGCAGTGTGAAAGGATTTAGTGATTTATGTGGTTATTTTAAGTCTATACATATATGAAGTGGGCTGGGATTTAGCTCAGTTGGTAGAGTGCTGTGCTGCAGTTTCTGAGGTCCTGAGTTCAATTCCCAGCACCACAAAAATGGGAGAAGGGCCTGGCAATCCACTCCCAAGGCAATCCCAGTCAGCCATTGAAAACCCTATGAGGGTCGCTATGAATCAGATACCGACTCGACAGAACACAACAACAACAGCAACAACAACACATGAAGTAGGAGAGTACATTTAAGAGATTAAATACTTCTGGAAACAATGTAAAATCTTTTTCTATACTGCAAATATGATACATCATTCATATTTTAACACTTAAATCTGTTTGCTGGGTAATATTGTAATTTTCTCAGTACAGTGTAATGACAAAGGCTCTTCTCATAAGTATATAAGAGTTGTTTTGTCAGGCTTATTTTTCATCATTTCTCATTATATCTTTTGAATTCTGGGAAATGGGGTTCTACACCAGGTAATGAATACCAGTGATGCTTTTGTACCTCTTATGTTAGCTAAGGTCACAAAAGAAGGGGAAGATTTTCCCAGCTTCTGTAGTCTGGAATTGATTGAGCATGCAAAGAGGATGCACTGATAATTATTAGTTACTGGAATGCAAAAGTTGGAAGCAAAGAAGAAGGTTCAGTAGTTGGAAAATATGGCCTCAGTGACAGAAAGTGATGGTGATCATATGATAGAATTTGGTCAGACTAATGACCTTTTCATTGCAAATACACTTTTTCTCCTACATATTTGGTGACTACATAGGTAGAAGTCACCAGGTGGTAATACAGGAACCAAGTTCACTACATTCATGGGAAGAAATGATAGAAAATCTCAGTATCAAAAGTCAGAAAAAGACCAGGTACTGATTGTGAATCAGACCATGAACTGCTCATATGCAGGTTTAAACTGAAACTTAAGAAAATTAGAACAAGTGTACAAGAACCAAGATATGACCTTGAGTATATCCCACCTGAGTTCATAGATCACCTCAAGAACAAGTTTGAGGCATTAGACACTAATGATTGAAGACAAGACAAGTTATAGTGTGACATCAAAGACATCATTCATGAGCAAAGCAAAATGTTATTAAAAAGACAGGAAAAAAAGAAAAGACCAAATTATGTGTCAAAAGAGCCTCTAAAGATTACCATTGAAAATCAAGCAGCTAAAGTAAAATGAAGATATGGCAAAAGGTAAGGAACTAAATAGAAGTTACCAAAGGGCAATATAAGAGGAAAAAAATCAAATATTATAGTGACATGTTCAAGGAACTGGAGACAGAAAACCAAAAAGGAGGACCACACTCTCTTTTTCTCAAGATTAAAGATTGAAGAAAAAAATTCAATCCTCAACTGGCAATAATGAAGGATTCTACAGGGAAAATATTAAACAATGCAGGAAATATCAAAAGAAGATGGAAGGAATACACAGAGTCATTATACCTAAAAGAACTGGTGGATGACCAACCATTTCAAGAGATAGCATGTGATCAAGAACCAATAGTAATGGAAAAGAAGTGGAAGTTGCCTTGAAGGAATTGGTGAAACACAAGGATCTAGGGATTGATGGAATACCCATAGAGATGTTTCAACAAACAGATGCAACACTGGGTGTGCTAACCTGCCTATGTCAAGAGAATTGAAAAACAGCAACTTGGGCCAACTGACTGGAAGAGATCCATATTTGTGCTTATTCCAAAGAAAGGGGATCTACCAAATGTGGAAACTGTTGAACAATATCATTAATATCTCACACAAGTAAAATTTTGCAGAATATCATTCAAAAGTGAATGCAATAGTATATAAACAGGGAATTGCCAGAAAATCAAGCCAGATTCAGAAGAGGGCATGAAACCAGGGACATCATTAATGATGTCAGATGGATATTAGTTGAAAGCAGAGAATGCCAGAAAGATGTCTATATTTTATTGACTATGCAAAAGCACTTGACTGTGTGGATCATAACAAATTATAGATAACATTGGGAAGAATGGGAACACTAGAGCACTTAATTGTACTCATGAAGAATCTGTAACAGTCAGGAGGTAGGCAGTCATTCAAACAGAACAAGAAAACACTGCCTGGTTTAAAATCAAGCAAGATGTGTATCAGGGATGTATCTTTCCACAGTACCTTTCTAAACTCTTTGCTGAGCAAATAATCCAAGATGCTGGATTTAAGAAGAAGAATGTGGCATCAGGATTGGTGGAAGACTCATTAACACCTGCATTGTGCAGATGACACAACTCTACTTGCTGAAAGTGAAGAGGATTTGAAGCATTCACTGATGAAGATCAAAGAGCACAACCTTCAGTATGGATTGAGCTTGAACATCAGTAAAACAAAAATCCTTACAACTAGATCAGTAAGCAAATTCATGACAAATGGAGAAAAGATTGAGATTGTCCAAGATTTTGCTTTAATTGGTTGTACAAACAATACCCATGAAAGCAGCAGTCAAGAAATCAAAAGACACATTGCATTGAGAACCATTCTTACAAAAGACCTCTTTAAAGTGTTGGAAAATAAAGATGTTACATTGAAGACAAAGGTGTGTCTGACTCATGCCTTGGTGTTCTCAGTTATATCATATGTTTGTGAAAGCTGTGTTGGGGACTGCTCTGGCCTGGCAAAGGACCACAGAGATTCACTTCAACACCAGTTTACTTGGAGACCCTTGGGAGTGGGCAAGAGCTGGTTGGTGGTGCCAAGAAGGACCTTGGGAGCCTTCCAGAACAAAAGGGAACTTTAGTAGGCTACTCCTTTGCAGGAGAACCTAAAAACCATACAGCTCTATATAATAGCTCTATTTAATAGTTCTGTAGCTGGCAGCACAGGTTGCTGCTGCTACAATGGAATAACAGCTCTATATTAAAGTGCCAAACAGTTCTGATTTCCTCACTGGCTGTACCTATGATCAAGATGTTGTCTCTCGCCAGTTGTCTTCTCCTCTCATATCCTCCCCGGGGTGGGGGGATTGAAAGCTCTTCTTGGCTTGCTGGAGGTCTTTTTTCTTGACCTTGGAGTCTTGCCTCTTGATTGAAGGTCGAGATGATGGAGGCGGTGAAATCAAGGAGATCAGGAAGAAAGGAATAGACCCCTAAGGTAATCGGTGATCTACTTACATACTCTAGGTGGAGGTGTGAACCAGTGTGCATCCAATCAGAGTGGCTCGTGCCAGGAGGATTGGGGAGTTAAGTGCAGACTGGACCAATCACTGAGCTTTCCTTAGTAACTAATTAGATAGTTCTGGGCAGCCAATCAGGCTGAAAAAGGCCACACAAGAGCTGGGCTGTTTGAGGGCCATTTTAAATCACTTGATGGGAGAGGAAATAGGTTAAGGAGAGACCACAGGTGAAAGGTGAACTGGGAATTAGGTAGATTAGCTCTTAGGGAAACAAATAGGTCCCAGTCTAGATTCCTGGGTTAAGGGTAACCAGATGTGGCAGAAACAGGGCAGGATCTGGAGAGGGGCCAGACCTCAGCCAGACCAAGTGGGCCTCGGCCCCAGCACCCTTCCATCCACCTTGGGGGCGTCCAGATAATTCCATACAAAGCTGGACATTGACTAAGGGAGACAGGAGAAGAATTGATGCTTTTGAATTATAGTGCTAGAAACAAATATTGAATATACAATGGACTGCCAAAAGAACCAACAGATCTATCCTAGAAGAAGCGCAACGAGAGTGCTCTTTGGAAGCATGGATATCTAGAGTACATCTTACATATTTTAGACATGTTGTCAGGAGGAACCCATCCCTGGAGAAGGACATGATGTTTGGAACAGTGAGAGGTCAACGACAAAAAGGAAGACCTTCAACTAGATGGATTGATACAATGTCTGCAATAATAGGTTTAAACATCAAAAAGATCGTGTGACTGTCACAGTGTTAGGGAGTATTTCATTCTGGTGTACATAGGGTCACTATGAGTTGGACCCAACTCGACAACACCTAACTACAACAACAATATGGTTGCTTTTATCACTCCTTTCCTTTCTTTTCCTTTCCTTTCCTTTCCTTCCTTTTCCTTTCCTTTCCCTCACTCCCTCTTTCTCTTGCTTTCTTTCTTTCCCTTTTCTTTCTTCTTGCTTCCCCCTTTCTTTCTTCTTTTTTTTTATGTTTATTTTTTAGATTCACCAATTTATTCAACCATACTGAGTCTATTTAAATTACATTGTTTAATTAATGTGAACATCATATGATTTTAAACTTACCATTTTAATAGAAACAATTGGACAAGTGACATATTACACTTGTGTAACTTCTACATCTACCTAGTTTCAAAACCTTTGAATAACCCCAAAAGAATACCCAGCTACTGTCTATTTCTCTCTTCCCATGGCCTCTCAGCTACCAATATGAATTTGCACTGTATAAATTCACTTATCTTAAATATTTCATAGGGGCTGGGATTTAGCTCAGTTGGTAGAGCACTGCGCTGCAGTCTCTGAGGTCCCGAGTTCAATTCCCAGCACCGCAAAAATGGGAGAAGGACCTGGCAATCCACTCCCAAGGCAATCCCGAGACACTCAGCCATTGAAAACCCTATGAGGGTCACTATGAGTTGGATACCGACTCGATGGCACCTAACAACAACAACAACAAATATTTCATAAAGTGGTATTAGAGAATAAGTGATATTTTAAGTCTGTTTTCTATCAGAAAGCATCAGGTTTTTGAAAATTTTCCCTTTGTAGCACATGAGAATACTTCATTCATGTTATGGATGAATAATATCTCGTTCTTACACGCCATTATTTCTTATGTGTTTGTCCATTGATGACTATTTGGGTTGTTTCTATCTGCTGGCTATTGTGAATAGTACTGCTGTGAGCTGGCATGTACACATGTGTGTACGAGAATCAATTCTCATTTCTTTAGGATATACACCTGAGAACAGAATGGCTGAATTATGTGGTAGTTCTGTATTTAACCTTTTGATAAGGTACCAACTCTTCTTTTACTATGACTGCTCCATCATTTTACTTTCTCACTACAATTTCTCCAATCCTTGCCAACATTGATGTTCTTTATTCTGTTCTTTTCATTTTCCTTCCTTCCTTCCTTCTTTTCTCCCTTCTCTCTTTTTTTCCTCCTCCCTTCCTCCTTTCCTCTTTCATTCTTTTCTTTCCTTGTTTAATTGGCCCCTTAGAATGAAGTGATACCTTACTATGTTTTGAGTCACCTCAGGTCAGCATGGGTAGTGTATGGCTCTAAGCCTTTAGACAGATCCCAGGGACACGACCTGAATAGCCACTCCAGCCCAAGCAAACAAAACAAAAGTCAGCCTCCTTTTGTTCCCTCAGGGAACCACAGAAAGGTTAATACTCAACTCGGGTGGCACACATTTTAAGAACCACAGTCTTGTGAGAATAAGGTGTACATTAGTCCCTGACGTGGCCAAGACACACTAGGAACATGAGTTACCAAACTCAATCCAGGATCACTTCCACTGGCTGGAGAATAGAAGGTGGTTGGTAGATGGATAGGATGCTATTACATTTTCTTATCATAAATCTCCCCTGTCTAATTTTGTCCTTAGATAGTCTTCTGATTGCTCTGTATATGAAATTGGATTGTAAAGTGCTGAGAATTTGATTCTAAGATTCTCTTTTGATATGAAGTTCCCTTTTGTATTTCTTTTTTATTTCAGTGCTGGGCTTTTGAACCCAGGGCATCTTACATACTAGGCAAGTGCTCTACCACTGAGATGAATTTGCAGCCCTTTTTAAAATTTTTTATTTCTTGCTAAGTTGCACAGGCTACCTCTAGCCTCAAACTCACAATCCTCCTGCCTCAGCCGCCTGAGTCTCTGGGATCACAGGTGTGCACCACCATGCCCAGAATTTCCCTATTCTTAAAACTATATATGTGGCCTTCAAGTTTTAAACTGCACCCAAGCTAAACTGAACTTTGGCTAAGCTGTCCCTCAAGCTAGGCCTTTCTTGGTCTTGCCCATCACAATGAATGATCATTCTATTTTTCTTGGTTTATTTGTTTTTTATTTCTCTTACACCTCTAACATATTAGCTACATGAGACCAAGGCTTCTATTGAATCCACTGACAGAAGTTTACGTCTAGAAAATATGATGAATACTCAATAAATATTCTATGACTAGATGTCGAATTAACTTATCTTCTCATAAAGTTCTACTTAGATTCCCCAGTACCAACAACTAGCTCCTATTCACATTGCTGCTCATCTCTTATCACAATTTATCTTATAAGCTGCCACACTGAGGAGGCATTTATTTCAGGAAGTGTAATTCCAGTCTCTAAATGCATAGAAAATGAGAACATGTTTTGTTTACCTACCACAGTATGTGGCCAGGCATAGATGATAAGCTACTATGTGTGGGTTTTGAATCCTTCCATGGGTCCTAAAAAGAGCACAGAGAAGTGATATTGACAGGGATCCCATGCATCTGTATGGCATTGGTAGTCGGCCAGGGCTGCTGAAATGCCTGACTCCTAGAGGTGTCATTAAAGTCAATGTGTGCTGACTTAGTATTGTTGTTGCTGTTAGTTGCCATTGAGCTGTGTCTGACTCATAGCGACCCTTATAGCATTTTCAATGGCTGATTGTTTCTCAGAATTGCCCTGGGAGTGGATTGCCACATCCTTCTCCCATTTTTGTGGCGCTGGGAATCGAACCTGAGACCTCAGAGACTGCAGAGTGGAGCTCTACCAACTGAGCTAAATCCCAGCCTGACTTACTATTAGGTCCTTAGTTATTGATGACTCACTCTAGTTACTGTCCTCACCTCATAATTTATAGAGTTCCACAGTGCTATTATATTTGTCAAATTTTATTGAATACCCCCACTGAGTCCACTACTTGTTGAAAGTAATTAAGAGTATGGGTGAAATGAGATAAAAATTTACTTCAGGGATCTCTAACATGAATTACTCTTTCTGTTTTTTATTCACAGTGTCCTATTGCTCAGAAACATTAAATACTTTTTGTGGGTTGTCAATAAACTTTTTTATTGATCTTTAATCCTTCCTTTTTAGTCTTAAAATATTTGGCAGTTTTTCAGCAGTAATCTTGGGAAGAACAATTAGAACAAAATGCAGCTGGCAGATAGCAAGAAACAAACACTGAAGAACATATATATGTATCAGAGTACTAGCAATGATAAAAAACATGGGAACAATGCACATTTATAAAAAGGAAATTATCAATACTTTGTATATTGATATATAAATCTATATCTAACTATCAAATCTATAGCTATGTATGTTGTTGCTGTTATTGTTAGGTGCTATAGCAACCCTATATGGAAGAGATGGAAATACTCCCCTATTCTGTGTCAGGTACACAACCTTTTTGCTGTTTAAGCCCATAAGTGCAGACATTGTATCAATCCATCTAGTTAAGGGTTCACCTTTTTTTTATTTTAATTGACCTACAATCTCCCAGATATGATGTCCTTCTCCAGGGATAGGTCCCTCCTGACTACATTTCCAAAATATGTAAGACACAGTCTAGCTATCCTTTCTTCCAAGGAGCACTCTGGTTCCACTTCTTCTAGGACAATCTGTTGGTTCTTTTGGGCATCCATGATATATTCAATATTCGTCTCTAGCACCATAATTCAAAAGCATCAATTCTTCACCCGTCTCCCTTATTCGATGTCCAGCTTTCACAACACTTATGATATGACTGAAAATATCATGGCATGAGTCAAGCTCACCTTTGTCTTCATGTCACACTTTACTTTTCAACACTTTACATAGGACTTTTGCAACAGCTTTTCCCAATGCTGTCTTCTGATTTCTTGACTGCTGCTTCCATGGGTGTGTTGAGTGTAGAACCAAGAAAAGTAAAATCTTAGACAACTTCAGCCTTTTCTCCATTTAACATGAAGTTGTGTGCTGACTCAGTTATAAGGATTTTTGTTTTGCTGATGATCAGGCTCAATCCATACTGAAGGCTGTGTTCTTTGAACTTCATCAGTAAATGTTTTAAATACTCTTCACTTTCAGCAGTCAGCATTGTGTCATCTGCATAACACAGGTTGTTAATGAGTCTTTGCCAAATCATGATGCTACGTTCTTCTTCACAAAGTACAGCATCTTGGATTGTTTGCTCGGCATAAAGACTGAAGAGGTATTGTAAAATGATAAAACCCTGATGCACACCTTTCATGACTTTAAACCAGGCAGTATTTCCTTGTTCTGTTCGAACGACTGCCTCCTGGTCCATGTACAGACTCCTCATGAGTACAATTAAGTGCTGTTATTCTCATTCCTCACAGTGTTATCCATAATTTATTATCCACACAATCAAATGCCTTTGCAGTCAATAAAACATAGATAGACAATTTTCTGTTATTTTTTGCTTTCAGCTAAGATCCATCTGACATCAGCAATGATGTCACTGGTTCCATGCCCTCTTCTGAATCTGGCTTGATTTTCTGGCAGTTCCTTGTATATATACTGCTGCATTTGCTTCTGGATAATCTTCAGTAAAATTTTATTTGCACATGATATTAATGATATCATTTGATACCTTCCACATTCGATTACACCCCTTTTCTTGGGAATAGGCAAAATATGAATCTCTTCCAGTCAATTGGCCAGGTAGCTGTTCTCCAAATCTCTTGGCATAAACAAATTAGCACCTCTGGTGCTGCATCTGTTTCTTGAAACATCTCTATTGGTATTCCATCAATTTCTGTATCCTTCTGTTTCACCAATTCCTTCAAAGTAGCTTCCACATATTCCTTTAATACTATTGGTTCCTAATCATAGGCAACCTCTTGAAATGGTTGATCGTCCACCAATTCTTTTTGTTATAATGACTGTGTATATTCCTTCCATCTTCTTTTGGTGTTTTCTCCAGTGCTGAATATTTTCCCTGTAGAAACCTTCACTATTGTCACTCGAGACTTGTATATTTTCTTCAATTCTTTAACCTTAAGAAAAACAGAGCATGTTCTTCCCTTTTGGTTCTTAGTCTCTAGCTCTTTGCACATGTCATTATAGTTTTGATTTTGTCTTCTCAAGCTGCCTTTTGAAATCTTCCATTTATTTCCTTAACTTCATTATGTCTTCCTTTTACTTTAGTTGCTGGACATTGAAGAGCAAATTTCAGACTTGCTTTTGACATGTAATTTCATTTCTCTTTTTTTCCTGTCTTTTAAATAACGTTTTGCTTTCCTCATGAATGATATCTTTGATGTCATGCCACAACTTGTCTCATCTTCAATCATTAGAGTCTGACACATCAAGCCTGTTCTTGAGGGGGTCTCTGAACTCAGGTGGGATGTATTCAAGTTCTTCCTTTGGCTCTCTTACCCTTGTTCTAACTTTCTTCAGTTTCAGTTTGAACCTGGATATGAGCAGTTGATGGTTTGAACCACAATCAGCATCTGGTCTTGTTCTGACATTTGATATTGACTTTTTCCATCATCTCTTTCCACAAATGACTACAGCTTGGTTCCTGTGTGTTCCATCTGGTGACTTCCATGTGTATAGTCACTGTTTATGTTGGTGAAAAAATGTATTTGCATTGATAAGGTCATTGGCCTGACAAAATTCTACCATGTAATTTCTAGCATTTTTTCTGTCACCAAGTCCATATTTTCCAACTACTGGGCCTTCTGATTCTTTTCTTTTGCATTTGTGGTTGTTGTTAAGTGCTGTCAAGTGGAGTCTGACTCATAGCGATCCTCATAGGGTTTTCAATGGCTGACTGTTTCAGGATTGCCTTGGGAGTGGGTTGCCATGTCCTTCTCCCATTTTGCGGTACTGGGAATCAAATTCAGGACCTCAGAGACTGCAGAGCCGTGCTCTACCAATTGAGCTAAATCCTAGCCCATTTTGCATTTAGTCACCAGTAATTATCAGTACATGCTTATTGCATGTTCACTGTATTTCAGATTATAGGAGCTGGTGAAAATCTTCCTTACCTGCATTTGTGGCGTTAGTGGTGGGTGAGTAAATATGAATAATAGTCATATTAACTGGCCTCCTTTGTAAGCATATGGATAGTATCCTATCACTGACAGCACTGGACTTCAGGACAGATCTTGAGATGTCTTTTTTTAGAATGAATGCAATCCCATTTCACTTTGTCATTCCTCACGTAGTAGACCATATGATTATTTGATTCAAAATATACCATACCAGTCCATTTTAGCTCACTGATATCTAGACTGTCCATGTTTATGTGTTCCATTTCCCTTTTGATGATTTCTAATTTTCCTACATTCATACAATCTATATTCCATGTTCTAATTGCTAATGGATGTTACAGTTGTTCCTTCTCATTTTGAGTAATGCCACATAAGCACAAGGTGGTTCCTGGGGCTTCACTCCATTCCTATCATTAAGGCCAACTCTGCTTTGAGGAGGAAACTCTTCCCCAGTTATGTTTTGAGTGGCTTCCAGCCTGGGGTCTCATTTTCTGGCACTATATCCGGATGGTGTTTCTCTGCTATTCATAGGGTTTTCAATGGTAATTGCCATGTGAGTGGGTGCCAGGTCCTATTCCCCAGTCTGTGTTAGTCTGGAAGCTCAGGTGAAATCTCTCCACCATGAGTGACCCTGCTGCTCTCTGTAATACTGGTACCATAGCTTTCAGCATCATAGCAACACATGAACCCTCACATTATAGCAAACTAACTGACGTGTGGGAGATATACATATACAGATACAGGTATAATTTATATATCTATAGTTTTTGTCAGGGTCTCACTATATATCCCACATTGTTCTTAAAGTTACAATGGTTCAGATTTTCTAAGTGCTGAGATTACAGGCATGCACCAGCATACCCAAGTAAGGAAATATATTATAATAAAAGTTTTTGGGATTTGGGATGAGATCTTTCTCCTCTGCCTAATTCTTTTAATTCAATCATTATCAATTACAACATGTCATATGTGGGCCTTCAAAATATAACATAGATATGTAAAATAAGCTTAAAATTTTCATAACTAAACAGTCAAATAGGCAATGATTATTTTTAAATTAGTATGAATAAAATAATTGTTTTCTAGTAACTCCATCAGATTGTTGGGATTTGAGGTTTGGTTGCTAGTCCAGTAAATTACATATCATTTGTTCAAATACGAAGGGAAAAATTGTATCTATGGGATTTGTTACAATTTTGAACCCCTCTACAATTCTATCCAAAATATTTATATATCTTAAGGAAAAAAGCAATCTACATTGTATTTTGGCCACTAAATAACATCTTTTTAAAAATATTTTCAATATTTATAATGAATCATTAAAAATTTATGCTGCATCTTAACTATTCAGTAGTAAAAGTCAAACCCTGGAAACAACCCAGATGTCCTTGAGCAGGTTAGCTACATTGTCCTACAACCATGTTGTGGGATATTATTCAGTGATAAAAAAAGAAATTGTTCATATATGCAGCAACCTGGATAAATTTCCAGAGAATTATTCTGAGAGAAAATCTCTAACCTCAGAAGTTATAAATTCCATGAGGTTATATTTATATAACATTCATGAAATGGCACAAACATAGGAATTGAAAATTGATTAGCTCTTGCCAGGGAACAAGCATGGGGAGGTTGAGGACAGAGGCAAATAGGGGTGGCCATAAGAAGATAGGGTCAGGAAACCATAGGGTTTTGACTGTTGGGAGGTCAATGTCCTAATCATGGTATTGTGTTGTAGCTAGGTCAGATGTTACCATTGGCAAAACTAGGTAAGGTACATAGGATGTCTTCAGATTGTTTCTCGAAATGCCATGTACATCTATCATTATTTCAGAATGCAAATTTTAATAAAAAATAGCACTTTGGATATAAAATCAACCTTGGTACCTCTGCAAGCACTGGGCCAGTAAGAATTAAATCTCTTTGAGTCTGAATTTTGCCATCTGTAAAGTTCAATTCTTGTTAATATCTCTGGTATGGTTTTGAAGTATTTAATGAGATTATCTACATAAAAACCATATATAAAAACATAAAAAGTTGAATAAATTTTAAATACATACATTTTGATATAACTTCCTTTAAAAGTCCAACATTTTTTGTGTATATCTTATAATTTTCAAAAGACAATGACTTTTCAATAGCATTAAATATTCAGCAAGTGTATGTTACAGTTTCAGGACTACTGTAGGTACATCGAGGGCTTTACTACTGAAGAGGTGACATCTCAGCTTCCTTTCCCCAACCCTGGGGGACCCTGAGGCTCTAAGATACCATGTGCTTTAAAAACTACTGCCTTAGATCACACAGGATGACATCTGTTAAAAGTATATGCAAAATACTATGTAAAACCATTGTCACACATGTAAACTGTGTGAATGGATGCAAGGCCAAATAAGGTGCACTTTGAGTTTTTATGTGGATTATCTCATTTAATTCTTATACTAACTATAAACAATTGACATTATTCACAAATCCACCATGCAGATTAAAATATAGATACAAAGGGGATAAATAATTTTTATAAGTCATATATCAGTAAATGAAAAGGCATTATTCAAGTTAAGAAACCTCAGGCATCAGTTACTTTTCTAGATGCATTAATTTTTCTTTTCTTTTCTCTTTTTCTTTTTCTTTTTTGACAAGTGTCTCACTATGTAGTCTAGGCTAGTCAGGAACTTGGGTTGATCCTCCTGCCTCAGCCTCCTGAGTGCTGGGATTACAGTCTGTGGGCCATCATATTCTGGATTTATTTCTAAAGGCCAAGTATACACAAAAATTATTTGACCCTATAAAGTCCATTGACTATTTTGTTCATTGACAAATCACATACGGTGTTAGCTGGGAAGGTCACTCTTGCTGCCCTTAATTTAAACAGGTGATTAACTTCAAGGGACCAGGAGGGAAACTGACTTGCAAATCAGCCTGTTTTCAAAGACTGGTTCTCTCTTAGGGCCACTGCTAATATGGACTCTTATAAACAATGGAAATTGTTGAGCAACGATGAGAGCCGTCCCAGCTATAGATGGGCTCATAGTGGCAGACGCTCCTGTAAGCAAAGACATGGACTGAGGTTCTCCTCCATCTTTCTGGAAAACTGCAACTGCTCTTTCTGGATTCTGTGTTGTCATCACTACTCGATGGCACCTAACAACAACAACCACTATGCCAGGGGCTCTGGAGTTAAGACCCAAGGTCAAAGCCCTCCCGCATACACTCAGAGAAGTGCAGGACCACACAGCCCTGCCACAGCCTGAGCTCTTAGCATCAACCTCCTGAGTTCACATGTGATTTTGAAGTCCAGGGGTTGAGATCAGTAACTTACCTATGGTGGCTGATAGGACAGCACATTCTGGAAGGGAGGAGGAGATTAACTCCAACCTGCAAACTATGTGCTTAGAATCATTTCCAAACTTGTCCCATTACAATTCAAGTTTTTCACATTTTCCTGCACACGTGGCTTCTTTGGACAACATCTTATTCTTCTGCTCACTTCACACATCTTTCAGATTAATCATATCTACCTCAGAATGATCTGACACTATTCAGTGAATGGATAAAGTACCATTAATTAAATATCCATTACTAATCCATCTATCTAGAGAGAAGCATGCTCCTCTGAAAAAGATTGTCCGTAGATCTTAAACAAAGGAGACACCATTGAATTGTCCTCCTTATGTTTGGTATAATTTGGGTACTTCTGCAAATGATCCAGTCATCCTATTTTAATAGTGTTTTATCTCTCTAGGAAATGGCATCACTACTGGTTAGCCATCAATCTCGTAGCAGGGAAATCCAGTTATCAATTTTAATTGCTTAAACTTTTCAGAGAAGCATTATATAATTACATGGTCACCTTACAATCATTGTCACAATAAAGTTTTTGCATATCACTGTTATTTTCTCCTTTCTCTAATCTATAGTGAATTCACTAGTAAATATTTAAGAATATGAAAATAAAATGGGACAGTTCAAGGATGAGACTTAATTCATTAACTGTCAAGAGTAAATTTAAGCAACCTAAAAATGGTCATGACATCTCCTGACTACTGTCAGAACATTCATTTATTCATGAATTATTAAAATCACACTTTAAAAACTGCTATAAAACCAGAACAAAAAAGTCTGCCCTAACAAAATCTGAAACTTTATAAATGAGAATTTAATGCCATATGAAGGAAGATATTTTAATAACAAGAGTATGAGTCATTGATAATTGGGAAAAGTAATATGAATTCTTATAAAACATTATATTTATTCAATTAAAAGTAAAAAACCAGCTGACAAACTTGCTGTGTGAAAAAATGCATAGCCTATGGTAAAATTACATTATATTACTAAGCAATGTTAAGAATTTATAATTAAGTGAATTCAATAAAATTTCTGAGCTGAAAAAGATTAAGTGAGTTCTGATAGTCTGTTATATTTTAGACAAGTTACTTTTAGAAAATTTTTCTAAAAAGACTAATTTTATCTGCTTGATTTATGTTGGAAATGGTTTAGTAACAAGATCAGAAAAAAGGAACAATTTCTTACATTCATGAATTTGTGGTAGGGACTAAGTATGTATTAAAGGATCTTGTTAGAAGTGGAGGAGGTAGGTAGCCCACTTAGTTGAAGGAAAAGAAAAAAGGGCAGAAGAAATAGAATAAGCAGAGGTAAAAGATCAAGTAACAATGGTTTAAAAAGAATAAAATAGTTGACATATGCTATGGGAAATGAGATGGACCAGACATCTTTATTTCACGTCCACAAAAATGAGTGTGTACATGACTCACTTGTACTTTAGCTCTTCTTGGGAGGCAGGGAGAGTGTGGTCTTTAATGATTGTGTAGAGAAAGCCCTAGAGGAGGAAAATGTGTTGCATATGCTTCAAACAGCTGCCTGCACACAGAAGAGAAGTGGCTGCTCAGCTCTGATTAAAATCATCCTTGGATGTCTGAGCCCAAGCAGGGGGTAGATGACCATAATCTTTATACCTGCTTTGAGGAGGACCAAGTAAGGAAATCTAATGGCTTTATAAAGTTCACCCAATTCCATTGGCCATTAAACCATGAAAATAACTTCTGAATTCTGACAACAGAGTGAGTGGGCATTCTGGTTTTTACTGTTTATGTAGATTTGGAGGTAGAGCACTAGACGGTTACCTTTTAATTCAGAGGCTCTAGAATCTGTGTGGTCATATTGCATCTGCAAACAGAAAGGAGCTGAGAAAGCAACTTGACCACAGACTCCCCACAAGGAAATGGCAGCCAAGGGCAGGGGAGGAAGAACCTGCCATTGGAGAGAATGCCAGGGAGGTACAGCGTCTACTGACTGTGTCAAGAGCCCAACAGTGAGCAGTGGAAACTAACTAACTTCCTCCTTCTTTCCTCTTTTTCTTTCTTCCTTCCTTTCCTTCTTCTTCCTTTCTTTGTTCCTTCCTTTCTTTCTTTCTTTCTTTTCTTTCTTTCTTTCTTTCTCTTTTTTTCTTTCTTTTTTTCTTTCTCCTTGGTGATAGGGGATTGAAGCCAGGCCTCCTCCTACTAAGTATTTCTACAGATAAGACTTGGGATACTGAGGAAGGAGTGAAGCAATGAGTACATCCCAACAAAAGTACTTTAAAGAAGATGCCAAATAAGTGAGGATGGGAAACTCCTCTCTGGTCAAGTAAATGGATGTGGTGCATAATAATTTCATTTTGGTCATCAAATCAATAGAACATGGATTCCACTAGCACAAGGTGGGTTGTATCCCCTTAAGATGTGAGTGACCTTTCTTCCATCAGTGAGGCTCTGGATAGCTAGGGATGAAGAACACTTTCTCATGTCTCATGCTTCGATTTCTGTTCACTTCTGAAGAACTGAAGTTCTATTAAAACCTAAGTAGCATTCTTTACAATAAAAGCGAGTGAAATAATCTCTTGTTATGAATCCAAGTGGAAAATGGGCCGTAGTTCTTTCTTCTCCCTTCAGCTCTCTCCTTACATTACATTTTCTTCTGTCCCCTTCATAATCAATTTCACAGTTGGGAGGAGGGTTATAACCCAAGATTTCAACTTTACATTCCACCTGCTTAGTACCTTCTCCATCTCACAGTCTTCTGCTATGGGAAGGCACGGTACCCCCTTTGTCTGCTTATCTAATGGAGACTCCTCTCTTATTGGTCTCCCTACTCTTCTAGGTATCTTTTTCTTGGCCTCTTTGCCATAATGATACAGGTAATACAAAAAAATAGCTTCTCTAGTAAACCGGCCTGTAGTTGTAGCACTGTGGCCTATGACCCTGTCAGATCTTGGACGCTAAGCAGGGTCTGGCCTGGTTAGTATTTGGATGGATAACCACCTGGGAACACCATCATTAGGTGCTGTAGGTTTGGGGGAAGGACCCAGCAACCCACTCCCAAGAATCAGTCTGCCATTGAAAACACTATGAATAGCAGAGAAGCACTGACAATAGTGTTTCGCCTGTTGTACGTAAGGTCTCTATGAGTTGAACACTGACTGGACAGCACCTAACAACAATAGCAACAACTATTAAAGCATGTTTTGAGATAGTCCCAATGTCACAGTACTGCAATTAGAGGATAAATGCACCTATCTTGATTGATTTTTTTCCAGGCTGACCTTATGCTATGCGAAAATAATTCTTATGAGGACTTTATAGTTATGCATAACGTTGATGGCTGTCTTAAGACATTATTTTCTGTTACTTATATTTTCTTTTATTTTTCTTACCATGCGATTTTTTCATAAGAGCAAATGCTGGATTATTTCATGTAGCATTCCATATACAATTAAATAAATAACAGGTTTCTCCTTTGCTTATTTGAATGTATTCCTTTAATAAATCTTGCAAATGACATTTAAAAAATCGAGTGACTTCATTGTGGAATATTATTATAGTAATCCCTCACATGTCTGCCAGTTTGCCATACCGTGGGGGCTTGCATATTGTTGTGATGCTGAAAGCTATGCTACCAGTATTGCAGATACAGATACCAGTATTACAGATACACGAGGTTCACCCATGGTGGGCAGGTTTCAGTGAACTTCCAGACAAAGACAGAATAGGGAAGAAGATTTGGCAGCCAGATCATGAAACAATTAGCCATTGATGACCCTATGAATAGCAGAGAAAAATTTTCAGTTATAGTGCTGGGAAATGAATCCCCAGGTTGGAAGGCACTCAAAAGATGGCTATGGAAGAGTTGTCTCCTCAAAGTAGTCTACCTTAATGATGGACATGGAGTAAAGCTCCAGGGACCTCCATTTGCTGATGTGGCAGGACTCAAATTGAGGAGAAACAACTGCAAACATCCACTAATAATTGGAGCATGGAATGTATGTAGTATAAATCTAGGAAAATTAGAAATTATCAAAATGGAAATGGAGCACATAACCATCAACAATCTAGGCATCAGTGAACTAAAATGGAATGATGTGGGCCATTTTGAATCAGATAATCATGCAGCCATAGCACCTTAGCATCCGATCCCACCTGATCTCTGTGGCTAAGCAGAGTCAGTCTGATTAGACCTTGGAAGGGAGACAGCCTGGGAATACCATGTACTGCAGGCTAGGGAGAGGACCTGGCAATCCACTCCTGAAGCAACCTGCCATTGAAAACCCTATGAATAGCAGAAAAGCTATGACAATAGTATCTGGTATGGCATATCATTGGGGACTATTTTGTTCTGTTGTCCATAGGGTCGCTATGAGTTTAACTCGACTGAATAGCATCCAACAGCAACAACAACAATCATATGGTCTACTATGCTGGAAGTGACAAATTAAAGAGAAATGGTGATGAATTCATCATCAAAAAAGTCATCTCAAGGTCTGTCCTGAAATATAAAATGCTATCAGTGATAGAATAATATCCACATGCCTATAAGGAAGGCCAGTTGACATGATTATTATCCAAATTTACACACCAACCACTAAGGCTACAAATGAAGACAGCGAAGATTTTTACTAGCTTAGGCAATCTGAAATAGATCAAACATGTTATCAGGATGTATTGATGACTAGGGACTAGAATGCAGAAATCAGAAACAAAGAAGAAGGCTCAGGAGATGGAAAATATGGCCTTGGTGACAGAAAAAGTGTGGAGATCATATGATAGAATTTTGTCAGACCAATGAATTTTTCATTGCAAGTACATTTTTTTCACCAATATATACACATGGAATTCACCAGATGGAACACACAGGAACAAACTGACTACATTTGTGGAAAGAGACGATGGAACTCAATCTCAAAAGTCAGAACAAGACCAGGTACTGATTGTGGATGAGACCATCAACTGCTCATATCCATGTTCAGACTGAAACTGAAGAAAATTAGAACACATACATGAGAGCCAATGTATGACCTTGAGTATATCCAATCTGAGTTCAGAGATCACTTCAAGAAAAGGTTTGATATTTTAGACAGTAATGATTGAAGGCTAGATAAGTTGTGGCATGACATCAAAATCTTTATTCATGAGGAAAGCAAAAGGTTATTAAAAAGACAGAAAAAAAAGAAAAGACCAAATTACATATCAAAAGAGACTCTAAAACTTACCCTTGAACAATGAGAAGCTAAAGTAAAAGGAAAACATGACAAAGTTAAGGAACTAAACAGAAGATTTCAAAGAGGAGCTTGAGAAGACAAATCAAATACTGTAATGACACGTGAAAAGAACTGGAGATAGAAAGCCAAACAGGAAGAACACAATGTATTTTTCCTCAAGTTTAAGGAGTTGAAGAAAAAATTCAGGCCTCCAGTGGCAATATTGAAGGATGCTATAGGAAAAATATTAAATGATGCAGGAAACATCAAAAGAAGATGGAAGAAATGCAGAAAGTCATTATACTAAAAACAATTGTAGATAACCAACCATTTTAAGAGGTTGCATATGATCAGGAACCAATGATACTGAAGGACAAAGTGGAAGCAGGCTTGAATATATTGATGAAACACAAAGCTCCAGAAATTGCTGGAATACCAGTAGAGATGTTTCAACAAGCAGATGCAACACTGGAAGTGCTAACTTGTTTATGCCAAGACATTTTGAAAACTGCTACCTGGCCAACTGATGGGAAGAGACCCATATTTGTGCCTATTCCCAAGAAAGGGGATCCACCCAAATATGGGAACTAATGAACATTATCTTTAATGTCATACACAAGCAAAATTTTGCTAAAGATCATCCAAAAGTGACAGCAGCATTATATACACTAGAAATTCCAGAAAATCAGGCTGCATTCAGAAGAGAACATGGAACCAGGGACATCTTTCCTGATGTCAAATGATATTAGCCAAAAGCAGAGATACCAGAAAGATGTCTACTTATGTTTTATTGACTCTGCAAAAGCATTTGACTGTTTTCATACCAATTTATGGAAAATACTGCAAAGAATGGGAATACTACAGCATTTAATTGTATATATGAGGAATCTGTACATGAACCAGGAGGTAGTCATTCAAGCAGAACAAGGAAACACTGCCTGGTTTAAGGTTGAGAAAGGTGTGTGTCAGGGCTGTATCCTTTCACCACACTTCTTCAATCTTTATGCTGAGCAAATATTCTGAGATGCTGGACTTGATGAAGGAAAACAGGCATTAGGATTGGAAAAAGACTCATTTACAATCTGCATTATGCAGATGACACAATTCTGACTGCTGAAAGTGAGGAGGATTTGAAACATTTACTGATGAAGATCAAAGAGCCCAGCCTTCAGTATGGATTGGGCCTCAACATCAACAATATGAAAATCCTTACAACTTGGTCAGGAAGCAATTTCATGATAAATGGAGAAAAGATTGATGTTTTCCAAGATTTTCCTTTCCTTGGTTCCACAATAAACACCTATGGAAGTAACAGTAAAGAAATCAAGAGACACATTGTACTGGGAAAAGCTGTTGTAAAAGACCTCTTTAAAGTGTTGAAATGTAAAGATGTTACACTGAAGACTTAAGGTGCACCTGATTCATGTCATGGTATTTGCAATTGTATCATATGTTTGCCTGCAGCTGTAGCCCTGTGGCATCTGATCCCGTCAGATCTCAGAAGCTAAGCAGGGTCTGGCCTGGTTAGTACCTGGATGGAAGACCACCTAGGAACCCCAGAAGCTGTAGGCTTGGGAGAAGGACCTGGAAACCCCCTCCCAAAAATCAATCTGCCATTGAAAATCCTATGAACAGCAAAGAAGCACCGATAATAGTGTTTCCCCTGTTGTAAAGAGGGTCGCTATGAGTCGGATACCGACTTGACGGCACCTAACAACAACAACAACATCATATGTTTGTGAAAACTAGACATTGAATAAAGGACACAGGAGAAGAATTGATACTTTTGAATTATGGTGCTAGAGATGAATATTGAATATACTGTGGACTGCCAGAAGAACCAACAGATCTGTCCTAGAGGAAGTATAACCAGAATGCTCCTTACAAGCAAGGATGGCTAGATGTAACTTGGACATGTAGTCAGGAGGGACCAATCCCTGGAGAAGGACATCATGTTTTGGAGGATGGCAGGTCAATGAAAAAAAGCAAGCCCCTCCAGTAGAAAGATTGGTATAGTGTCTGCAACAAGGGCTTAGACGAAAAAAAATCTGTGTCTGGCACAGAATTGGGGAGTGTTTCGTTTGTTGTACAAAAAGTGTCACTGTAAGTCAGACCCAACTCTATGGAAACTAACAACATTATAGTAATAAAATGTTATTCCATTTGCTAGCATTTTGTTTGCCATTTTCCTCTGTCATAATAATGATTAGCAGCATTGTGGTTTTTTTTTTCTACTTTGTTAGTATAGCTTTGGAGCTGGGATGTATTATTTAAGATATCACAAACATAAAGTGTTCTTTAGGTAAGAAGATAGTTATATAGGCAGATAGAGCACTGAGAAACTCAAATTTAAAATAAGTATTATGAAATAAAATTATATTTAAATATGTAAATAATTTGTTTATAGTTGCAAAATAATGAGAAATAGGAAAGCCCAAAAGTTAGAGGGCCTCAAAAGTTCACAGACATTTTGTGGCTATTTGTACTGTCAGAGACAGAACTTGGAATAATTTAAACAGTTAGAAGCATTAAGTTTATTAAAGCCAAAACTTTGCTTGAGTTTTCAATATTAGAAATAAAGAACATCATGAAATCATTTTTTAAAATTTTCTCATTTATTAACACATTTTGTCACCATGTAAAATTCAAACTGTACCCTGGTAGGTTTATTCTTATTTTGAAAGAGTAAGACAGTTGGAAAAACATAACCAGAAAGTAAAGACCTAAGATTAAATATACATAATGCTGTTCCTGGGCTGGGGTTTAGCTCAGTTAGCAGAGTGCTGTGCTGCACTCTCTGAGAACCTTGGTTTGACCCCCAGCACCACAAAAAATAGGAGAAGGATGTGGCAATCCACTCCTGAAGCAATCTCCAAACTATCAGCCATTGAAAACCCTGTGAGAGTTTCTATATCAGATCTGACTCAATGGCACCTAAGAACAACCACAATGTGATGCCTTGGCACTCAAACCACTCTGTGCCTAAACTTTTCAATCTTTCACCAGTATCTTTGAGAGTATTGTAGTTTAGTGTTTGATTACTTGCTCAGCACAGGAGAAGGATGTGACAATCCATTCCCGAAGCAGTCTTGAAACAATCAGCCATTGAAAATCCTGTTAGGATCACTATGAATCAGACCCAACTGAACAGCACCTAACAACAACAACTTTCTCGGCACTTGAACACCATGATGAAATTTGTGTGAGATGCCATGTTTACATTTGTGATACTTCCAGATGAAAGGAACAAGAAAGTGTCATTTTGTGCATCGATTTCTAGCATATCTTGGTGCTGTGTTCATGATCTTCTGCTTTTCTTAAAAAAATATATATATATGGGTGTATACACACACACACATATACACACATATGCACACACACGTAGGTACACCATATGGTTGTTATGGCAACCAAGAACTTTTCTAGCACTAAAAGTGAAGGAAAGAGGCAAACAGTAAGAACAACAACTGAAGTAAAACAATAAGTTATTGCTAAGTATGTGAGAGGCACACCTGTGCCTGAATTAGCCATTCAGGGTTGTGCTGGGGCCATAAATATCTTTACGTTAACTCTGATGGGAAAAAAGTGCTCCACACTCAAACTGATCCACACTGCCTAGCCTTCCAGATCTGATTGGCCGAGTGCTGAGATACCTCTGTAAGTCATTAAAACTGGATAATATTTGTGTATATCTATATTTATCAACCTATATCTATCCATCTATCTATCTAATCTATCAATGAGCAGTTTTGTTGTCCTTCTGACTCCAACCAATTTTCTGATTTTCCAACACCCATGGGATGTCCCATAGCTCAATTTAATTCTAACACTGATTATCCAGAATGACTATGAGACAAGTTTAAGGGCTTAGTCCCCCATAACTGCCTCCACTTCCCAGGCCAGCCACAAATGGGTTGCCCAGAATACCTACTCTTCTGTTCCACCAACTACAAATTTAATGACTCCCACAAACCCCTCAAGGAATTTAGGATAATACTTTACTCACTACCACTGGTTTGTTATATGCGATAGAACTCAGGAATAGCTTACTGGAAGAGGAGCATAGTGTGCACCATGGAGGTGGGGGTGCAGAGCCTCCGTGGCCTCTTGTGAGACCCCACCCTTATAGGGCAGAATGTACTCACCCCCAAAATTCTCCTAACTCCACTGTTTAGGGGTTTCCGTGGAGCTTTCACTACATTGGCAAGATTAATTCAATCATTGGCCACTAGAAACCGAACTCAACCTCCAGCAACACCCCCTTCCCAGACTTCAGGCAAATGGTTGCTCTTTCTGGTGAGCAGCCCCAGCCTGAGGCCCCCTAGGAGTCCAGGCCACCAAAGACACTCTCATTGCATACCAAGGACACTCTTAGCACTGCAGAGATCCCAACGTTTTGAGGTATATCTGGAATCCAGGACAAAGAATAAGCATGTATTTAGTATTGCACCACAAACTATCCATTTTGACTTTCTTCCAGTTATGCTATTAATTCATTTCCATGAACCTCACCACCACCATTCCAGGCATTATCTTGGAGGAAGTTATAATTTAAATAACAGAAGATAAATGAAGTTTCAGCAGGGAAATGGCCCTTTGATATAATGACATCTAGAAGGCATTTCGGATAACCTAACATGGAAGCAGATACCTGAATGTCAAAATGCAGCCAATCACATAAAAATCTTGATGAAGATGTTCCTTGACCTCCCTGGCCTCCCATGGACAGGGACCATGTTTGTTTTTATACCATTCTACTCTCAATGTATCCCAATTCCAAGAACAGGTTAGTGCTCAGGACGTATTAATATACTGTCTCCTCTTTGAAAATCTTCCTTGTTCAGTAAGAGTTAATAATATTGGTACAATTTCTTTGTCTGTACCACTCTTGACAGACCACAAAACCCACAGGTATTGCTGTTCCTTTTCTTACAGATGTACACTAGCTTTCAAGGTAGCAAATGCTAGTTACCTTTACGATCCGCTCCTCACTAAAACATGCTGGGTTTCTCCATCCTGACATGAGGAGACATCAATTGAGAATTCCTTTCAAAGGTCTGTACTTCCCACTCTACCTGCCCCACAAAATAGGTGGGTCATGACAGCACAGAGCTACCATGGGCATCATCATGTCAGAAAGAGACTGGGCACTCCTGGAAGATCTGCACAAGCAGGACCTGAAAGCATGTAAAATCACATGGAGACAGATCTGAAGTTCTAACACCAGGTCTCTAGCCCTCAAATTACCTACTCTGGTCTTCTATTAGATGACAGAAATAAACCTTTATAGTACTGGCCATTCTATGCAGGTGTTCAGCCAAAAGCAATATAATCTGGTGCATAACTGTGCAGAGAACTGCTCACATTTCATTACTGTGATTTCTTGTTTGTTTCCTCTTGTGTGTTTTTAGTATCTGATAGAAGAGTTTATGGATATTTATTCTTGCATGCTTGTTACTATTTTTGCTAGTGTATGAATCTCCAAATTGTTTCTCGGGGGAGGGGGATTCTGATTCTAATTCTTCCTGTCAAATCAAGTTTTTCTCTTTCTGTAAAACTTATCTCAATACATAAGCCCTCCCTGAAGCATTGCCCTGTGTAATCAAGATGCTCATTCATGTATACCCACAGCAACTTATTTGTAGCACACACTTGTTGTTGTTGTTGTTAGGTGCCGTCGAGTCGGTATCCAACTCATAGTGACCCTCTGTACAACAGGGGAAACACTATTGTCAGTGCTTCTCTGCTGTTCATAGGGTTTTCAATGGCAGATTGATTTTTGGGAGGGGGTTGACAGGTCCTTCTCCCAAGCACACACTTATAGATACTTATATATTTGGTATAAAATTTGCAGCCATTGAAGTTTTTTGCTGTGTTTCCAATCCAGAAATCCAGCTCACCAGGTTAGGGAAGGAAACCAAGATTCCAGAGGAGCAGTTAGGGCCAGTGGAATAGAACATAAGTCTTGAATTCACCCAACATATATTGAATTAAGTTATTATGAGTGAATTTTGCTCTCAAAAGATCTACTTCTCAATCTATTATACAAATATTGAGCAGGTACTTGTAATTACAATGAATACTACAAATTGTGACATGTAGGATGCTACAGAGATAGACATCAGTCTGAGTACATGGAAGGTCTCTTCAGGGGAGTAATAGGGAACCTAAAGTGTGGAAAATGAGTTAGTGAGTCAGCAATGGAAGAAAAATCATTTACTGAAGAAAAAATAAATACCATATCAGCTATAATTTGGATGTGGAATGTCTCCCAAAGGCCTACATGTTGAAAATTTTGTCCCCAGCCTGTGGCACTTTGGGAAGATGGTGTGTCTCAAGAGCTGGGAGCCATGGGGAGGAAGTTAGGTCATTGGGGGTGTCCTTGAAGGGGATATTCAGACCTCATTCCCTCCTCTTTCTTTCTTGACTTCCTATCTGCCATGAGGTGAACAGGCCTTTTCTACCACATACTCCCACCATGATGTACTGGGCTACCATAAGCACAAAGCAACAGGGCCAAGTGCCCATGGAAGATGGGGCCATATGATCAGATTTGCTTTTAAAATGAACACCTTGACTGTGCTTAAAGAAGGGAGTGGGTGAAGGTAGGATTGATATTACATAAAAACCAGAAGACCATTTTTGTAGTTCAGAGGTCTCTAATTTCTGTGTAGTTGGTGATGGCATTTTCCTAAGTTAACAATCTCAGGAGAACACTGTGGGGAGACCATGAATTCAGATTTGGACTAATGGAATTTGCAGTGATTACACAACAGCCCCAGGAACCACTGTAGTCTTCAGTGTTTGAAAATGGGTTTGACTAGGGCATCAAGTTTGCATTAATGAATTGACACTGCAGTATAAGGTCACTTACTGAACTCACTCCCTAGAAAGCCCATGAGTCCATCTAGTGACCTCTGTTCTCTTAGATTCTCATTTCCTACTATCAACTCCCTTGGCCCCCCTCTCTGAAAGTCAATTGCAAAAATTAAGCCCCAACTGCTCAAATTCATTTTTCTCTGTGAATTAGTTATGATAGTCTGCATCTCAGACCAATTAGTTGTAAAAGTCAAATCAAAACTCATGAATATTCAAACACCTTGTAGAATTATTTGTTGCTCACAAATAGTGTCTGCAGTAACTAGGTTTGTGGTGGTCATTCTTCATTTTAAGGGTTCTCGATGACAAAAGTTCTACTTTCTTCCATTGGCTTCTGAGTCCACATTTCTCAGTGATTCTCTCCTTTCCAAGCAGGAGGGAGAAGTGGTAGAGAGGAGAGTGAGCAGAAAGTTTTCATGAGCTGAGGGATGAAGAGATCCATGTTGTGCCTCCTTACAGGTGACTGGATTAGTGCAGTTGCAAGGCGATGTCAGAGCACTCAGGTCTAATCTGGTTACAGAAAGATAGGTAGTGGTATTTTAAAAGAAACAAAAATTGTCAAGGTCACAAAAAAATGGAAATATTGAAGAGCTGCCCCAGTTTAGAGGACCCAAATAAACTATGGCAGACCAATGTAGTGTGTGACCCAGAGTTGGTCCTGGAGTGGAAAAAAGACATTAGTGAAGCAAATGGTGAATTTGAACAAAGTCTGAAGACTAATGTCACTATGTCAATATTAAATTCTTGATTTTAATAAATGCACTATGGTTAGGTAAATAGCATTTTGGAAAGGTCAGTGTATATGAAAATCTTAGCATAATTTTTGCAATATTTTTACATGTGAAATTATTTCAAAATGACAATTTTAAAAGAGAGAGATAGAAAAGCAGTATCTCATAGACTCCTAGAGACTTGTAGAAGATAGAAGGATAATAGAACTGGCAGTTTCTTACAAGATTAAGAAAAGTAATTTAAGAGTAAGTAGATGCCATTTTCATTAGAACAAGAAGTTTTTTTTAAAATGGCATGATCTTAGCATTTATGATTTCAGAGTCAGAATATATTTTCTTAATATAAAGTTTCTGTTTCATAAGTGTATTCATTGTGCTCCACTTAGGTGTAGCAACAATCAGATTATGAAATACAACACTATCATATTTTAAACTGATATTCCACTAAAAAGGAGACTTGGAGACAAGGATTTGTATGTAGATAGTTTAATTTGAGAACTGGTCCTAGAGAGTAAAACTGAATGTTTGGAAGAATAAAACAAGGAAAAAAAAAAGAAAGAAAGTCAATGCCATAGTTGAAAAATGGGCTGGTTGTGACTGTGCACAAATCAATGAAATCATTCTGGGGTTCCTATGAGGAACTGCTGAGGACTATCTCTGTACACATAGAATAGGAGAGATCTATCTGCTGTAACTGTTTCCCAATGGCCAACATTTTCCCAAAGAGTGTTAATAGACTTATGATTCCAGACTTGTACATGTGCTTAAATGGTTTGGTCAGCTCATTTATGTGTCTCACCTGACATGAATTGCCAAAGCAGAAAGAAAGAAATCTATAGTAAACTGAGGCATGTGTTACCAGGCTCTATTTATTCTCAGCTGGTTTCTGCAGCAATGACCAAATACAAACAGTTCGCCAAGAGAATGAGTCACAGCAGATGATCAATACAGTCCATCCCTTGTACTTTGTATGCACTTGAGGTCTTCATTAAGTAAACCAGGACCATCTCAGAGTCTGCAAGGTGGTAGTCAGTTGCTACAGAAGACAAAATACAAAAAGATGAGTAAATGAATTTACAGACCTATCAATTACAGCTGATCTAAGGCTAAAAATTATGTTCAGAATATACATCTGATAGTACTCATTTTAGGTTTATCTAATCCTAGCCAGTAAAGTAGCCTATAGCTGTACCACTGCGGCATCTGATCCCATACACCTCAGAAGCTAGGCAGGGCCAGACCTGGCTAGTACTTGGATGGGAGACCACCTAGAAACACTAGGTACTGTAGGCTTAGGAGAAGGACCTAGCAACCCACTCCCAAAATACAATCAGCCTCTGTAAACCCTATGAATAGCAGAGAAGCACTAACAATAGTGTTTTATCTGTTGTACATAGGGTTGCTATGAGTTGGACACCAACTTGATGGCACCTAACAACAACAACAGCCAGTAAAGTGTGCAGTACCAGGGATTGGGTACCTTGGCTGCTTTTGCTCTTATTGGTTTCTAATTGGAGAAATTACTTATTTACAGTTATCACCAGACATAGGAGCACTAAGAAGTAAATCTATGAGTACAACTGGTTCCAGATATGTTTTTTTATGTATCCATTATGTACCAACATGATTTGATTCATAGTAATCATTGCCAACACTTACCAATGTAGCAACATCATTCATTAGTTTCTGGTCAATTGGCTTGGGAACCCAACAATTGTCAGAGGGAATCACAGCTTGAATTTATTAGAACCCTCACCGTTTACCTGTAGGGAAGTACACAATTCAAACACACACAGGCACACACAGACACACACACACACACACACACACACACACACA
>VMDO01006707.1:0-97601 GCA_007922755.1 Pedetes capensis
AGCGACCCTCTGTACAACAGGGGACACACTATTGTCAGTGCTTCTCTGTTGTTCATAGGGTTTTCAATGGCAGATTGATTTTTGGGAGGGGGTTGCCAGGTCCTTCTCCCAAGCCTACAGCTGCTGGTGTTCCCAGGCAGTCTCCCATCCAGATACTAACCAGGCCCGACCCTGCTTAGCTTCTGAGATCTGACGGGATCAGATGCCACAGGGCTACGGCTGCAGGCAGAGTTACTCCCAGGTACTGGTATTTCTTGTTGCTTGCAACTACCTCTTTAACTTTCATTTTCTGACTCCTTTTTACTAGCATAAGAAAAGAAATTGACTTTTGTATGTTTACTATGTATTTAGCAGCATTACTTAATGTTCTTAATGATTCTAATAATTTATCTGTAGAAGATCTTGGAGTTTATGTGGCAATCCACTCCAGAAGCAATCCTGAAACAATTAGCCATTGAGTGTCACTGTGAGGATTGCTATGAGTCAGACCCTACTCACAAGCACCTAACAACAACAAATGACACCTTTATTTCTTCCCACATACTCCTTATTAGGAGAAGGAACGAGCAGTCCACTCCCCCCCCCAAAAAAAACAAAAAAAAACAATCAGCCATTGAAAACTTTTATGAATAGCAGAGAAGCATGGACAATAGTACTGGACATGGTAGTGTCAGGTAGTGTTTCACCTATGGTACATAGGGTTGCTATGAGTTGGACCCGATTCGACAGCGCCCAACAACAACAACAACAACAACAACAACATAATCCTTATATCTTTTTCTTCTTGCCTTGTGCTACTGGTTAAGATCTCAGTACAGTGTTGAATAGAAGTAATGATGAGTGAGATGCCCAGGCTGACCAAGAGCCTGGAGTAAGCCCGAATGACCCCCTTATCTTAGGATTCTATCTTACAGGCACCACTCCACAAATTCCTTTAAAAGATCACTAGATCAGAATGTTCTGGGCCACAACAAAGGGCTGTAGATATGGGCAGAAACTTCCAAGAACTTCCAGACCTCAAGATAACACAAACAGCATACTTTAGCAACTCAAAACCTCACCTTATCTGACTTTCACTCTCTCCACCCTCCTCCCTTTTCCTGCTTGTAATACACGATAAAAACCTTTACCCTGCAACGAGTTGGGGTCCCAACACTGAACTGCTGTGCACGGTGAGGTGTGGTACCTTTGAGCTTGAGCTTTAATAAAGGCTCTTTGTTATTGCATTCAGATTCCATGGTGGTCTTTGGGGAGCTTGAACTTTGGGCACAACAATGAGGGCAATCTTTCCTTGCTTCTAATCCCAAAGAAAATTTTTCAATGTTTCACCATTTTTACAGACATCTTTTAGCAGATTAAGGAAATATCAATCTATTCCTAGTTTGCTAAACGTTTTCTTTACAATTATGAATATGATTGCAGTTTTTTTTCCAGTAGTAGGGGATTGAACCCAGGGCCTGTGCATGTTAGGCAAATGCTCCACCACTGAGCTGCACTCAGTGCCCAGTACTCTCTCTCTCTCTTTCTCTCTCCCTCTGTCTTTCTCTCTCCCTCCCTCCCCCCTCCCCCCCCTTCCCTCCCTCCCTGCCTCTCTCCCTCCCTCCCTCTCTTTAAAGTCTCACTAGGCAGCTCAGGGGCTGGGATTTAGCTCAGTTGGTAGAGCATTGCCCTGCAGTCTCTGAGGTCCTGAGTTCAATTCCCAGCACCCCAAAAATGGGAGCAGGACCTGGCAATCCACTCCCAAGGCAATCCTGAAACAGTCTGCCATTGAAAACCCTATGAGGGTGGCTATGAGTCGGATACCCACTCAACGGCACCTAACAACACAACAACAACAGGCAGCTCAGGCTGGCCTTGAACTACTATGTAGCCTCATACTCACAGGGTTGTCTCAAATTCACAGTCCTCCTGCCTCAGCTTCCCAAGTGCTGGGATTACAAGTGTGAGCCACCAAGTTTAGCTTGAAAATGTAATTTATCAAGTGCTTCTGTGTCTAGTGTGATGATTGTATTATTTTTCTCCTTTACTCTCTTTTTTGCCCAGGGTCTTATGCATACTATGCATAATTTTCTAATGTTAAAATCCAGCTTGCATTTAAAATTAGTCAAGAAATATTAGTCTTTTTATGTCTTCTATTATATTTTATAATACTTAGAATAGAATTATCTTGTTTCTTTTTCTTTTCTTTTTTCTTTTCTTTTTTTCAGCACTTGGGGTCTGAACTCAGGGCCTTGCACACACTTTGCAAGTGCTCTACCATTGGGCTACATCTGCAGCCTATTTATTTTTTTGCTTATTTATTTATTTATTAATTTAATTTTGAGACAGGGTCTTGCTACTTTGTGCAGGCTGCCTCTGGCCTCAAACTTTTGATACTCTTGCCTCAGCCTCCTGGGTTGCTGGAATTAGAAGTGTGCACCATTGTTGTTCTTGAGTAAAATTGCCTTTTTTCATATTGTCCTCATTTGGTGTTGATACCAGAGTGGCTGCTAGTGTCATTAAACAAGCTGGAAAATGTTCCTTCTTTTTCTACTCTGTGGGAGAGACTGTGAAATATTGAAACCATATCAGCTTAATAGACCAGATTTAACATAGGGAGTTGTTACACAAGTATTGGAGGATTGAAAATGTAAACAGGGACCTGCAATAACTGAGGTTATAAATATAGGACATGGATACCATGCCTAGGTATAAATGGACAACGGGAAGAGACGGGTTATTAGAAGCTCCAAGTTTTGCAAAGGGACCTAGAGGACTGGGACTCAGACCTCTGAGAAAGTGGTGCTGCTCAGCTGAAGCTGGTACCTCAAGAGTCATAAAAGAGGCAGTAAGGCTATGACCCACGCAAGACTGTTTCACTTCTAGTTTCCTCTTAACAGCCAGCATTCTCTTCCTTATACCATTTTTACTTCAATCCACTGGAAAATTGCTGCAATGTATTGAATTTGTTATAGAAAGCACTGTAGTACCACATGTGAACAAAGAATACTTACAATGTGGCATAGTAGGCCACTGGCTATCCTTTTTATGTCTTCCAAAAGTTTGCTAAATTCTCTCACTTATATTTCCTTTCTTATTTTCTTTAATATTTTTCATCCCTTTTCTATAATTTTAATGTTTTTTCAAGAGTGATGTGATAATCTCATCCAACCAACAGTCTGTCTTTAACCAGGAATCATGTATACAACTAGTTATAAATGTACCTTTTATATTTATTAAATTATTCTTTGTAGAACAAAATAGTTGTATTATAATCCATTTGTAATCTTGAGACTTTTATTAGTATTCTTTTTTAATATCAATATTTATTTTGTAGGTTCAAAGGAAAAAAACATGACAAAGTAGAGTTATAGTTTTGCATTATATAAAACATACCAGCAAACAAGATGTCTGAAGAGGAGAGTACTTCAGCAAAACAAGGAGGTTTCTTTAATCAATTTAGCAAAGATTCTAGGTCTCCGTCAATGGAGGAGCCTGGATTTATTAAAGAAACATCAGATTGGTCAAATGAAGCTTCTCAGTACCTGGAAGGAAAACCTTCCAACCAGATTCATGACACACATCCCACAAAGGATACATTACAGTTGCCATCTTCCTCTGGAAGCGTATCTAGCAGAAATGAAGAAAAGAAAAAAATTCAATTTTCTGAAACCAGCCTACTGTCAAGAACAGAAAGTTCATCATCATCCATAACTGAGATGACTTCCAACTATTGGGCTTTAGTTAATTTCACATCTCATCAAGAAGGGAAATTCAGTCCACAAGTCTCTGAAGAAAATCTGGACCAATACCACTCATCATCAGATAATTTCACAGTTAATCTGGAGGCCAAGGGTTTACAAGAATTCCCTAAGGACATTTTAAAAATCAAATATGTAAAATATCTGTATTTGGACAAGAATCAAATAGAAACTTTTCAAGGGGTAGACTTAAGTGATCTTCTAGGACTTGAAATTCTGTCCTTGCAAGAAAATGGGTTATCATCACTTCCATCTGAAATCCAGTTACTTCATAATTTAAAGATATTAAATGTCAGCCACAACCAAATATCACATATCCCTAAAGAAATATCACACCTTAGCAATATAAGACATCTCTTTTTAAATCATAATTATATTGAGGATTTTCCTTCTTCTGGCTTAGAAAGTCTTCAAAACTTGGAAATTTTAAGTTTGGGTGAAAATAAGTTAAGGCATGTACCAGACACTCTGCCTTGTTTGAAAAACTTGAGAGTTCTCAATCTAGAATATAACCAGTTAACAATATTTCCTAAAGCTCTATGCTTCCTTCCAAAATTAACTTCACTAAACCTTACTGGAAATCTGATAGGCAGTTTGCCAAAAGAAATTAAGGAACTTAAACACTTAGAAAACCTTATAATGGATCACAATAAACTTACCTTTTTGGCTGTGGAAATTTTTCTATTACTCAAAATTAAAGAACTGCAACTGGCTGACAATAAATTGGAAATTATTTCACACAAGATTGAGAACTTCAGGGAACTTAGGGTTCTTATACTTGACAAAAATTTATTGAAAAATATTCCAGAGAAAATTTCCTGCTGTGTAATGTTGGAATGCCTTAGTCTTAGTGATAATAAATTAACAGAACTTCCTAAGAACATCTCTAAGCTTAAAAATTTAAGAAAACTCCATGTAAACAGAAATAATATGGTAAAAATAACTGAAGCTATCTTACATCTTAATAACATACGTAGCCTAGAATTTTCAGGAAATATAATCACAGATGTTCCCATTGAAATAAAAAACTGCAGAAAAATAACTAAAGTTGAATTGAATTATAATAATATAATGTATTTCCCAGTGGGACTGTGTGCTTTAGAGTCACTCTATTATTTGGGTTTTAATGGAAATTCTATTTCAGAAATACCTGTGGATATATCTTTCAGTAAACAACTGCTTCATTTAGAGTTGAATGAAAACAAACTCTCCATATTTTCTGAGCACTTATGTTCTCTTATTAATCTTAAATATCTGGATCTTGGTAAAAACCAAATAAAGAAAATTCCAGCATCTATTTCTGATATGGTATCACTCCTTGTACTTATTTTATGCAGTAATAAGTTTGAAACTTTCCCTAGAGAATTGTGTACTTTAGAAAATTTGCAAGTACTGGATCTTTCAGAAAACCAATTACAGAAAATCCCTTCAGAGATACGTAATTTAAAAGGAATCCAGAAATTAAACTTCTCAAGCAATCAATTTTCTTATTTTCCTATTGAACTGTGTCAACTTCAATCACTGGAAGAGCTAAATATAAGTCAGACAAATGGGAGAAAGGTAAGAAACTGATATTTTGGGCATTAGGGGAAAGAGGGACTAGAAGGGATCAGAATCTAAGGTGCAGTGTATCTGCATGTACATGTATGTTGTTTTATATTTAGGTGAAATGCTTTATTTTTAAAAAGATAGATTCCTCCAACCCCTGCCAAAATGTGGCTTACAGATACACTTCTCAATATAAAAGTTTAACAGGAAACTATTTCATTAAAATGCAATGCAAATCAATTAAAGCTGACAATTTTATAGACTTCTTTTTATGTCATTTCTTTTTCTTTTTCATTTTGGCAGTACTAGAGGACTGAACCCAGGCCTTGCACATACTTTGCAAGCTCTCTACCACTGAGCAGCACCTCTAACCCCCCCTTTTTTTTCATTTGAGTCAGAGTCTTGCTAGGGTATGCAGGCTGCCTCTGGCCTTGAACATGCGATCCTCCTGCTTCTCCCTCCCGAATTGCTGAGACTACAGGCATGTGCCACCACACTTGGCTTATTTCACTTTATTTTAAATGGAGTTTTAAAGTTATAAATGTCATATAAACATGTTCTTGAAAACCTACAAAACTGAGAAAATAGCCAGTGTTGTGGTGTAAGCCTGTAATCCCAGTGTCTTGGGAGTCTGAGACAGGAGGATTGTGAGTTTGAGGCCAGAGGCAGCCTGCACAAGTTAGCAAAACCCTGTCTCAAAAAAAAAAAAAAAAAAAAAATGGGCTGAGGGGTACAGTACTTGTCTAGCATGCGTGAGACTTTGGGTTCAAACCCCTAGTACTACAAAAAAATAAACAAGAAAAGAAAGATAAAACAAAAGAAAGAAAAAAATGGGAAAAAAAGAAAATTGAGAAAATAAGTTTAAAAATCACTCCAGAAACATACATCATAGTGAAACTATTGATATTTGTTGATTCAACTTAGTATCATTTTTCATTGTTATATAAGCAATTATAAAAATACTGTACATTCAATTTTAAATTCTACTTTCATACAATATATTATGTTTCCCCTTGATATAACATGATCTTCGCAATAATTTTTGTAATCAATGAATGATTTATGTAACTACTTGTGTTGTCAAAGGGCCAAACATTTAGAATGTTGTAGTTTTCTTCATAATAATGCTACGATAAGTTTCTTCATAAATATAGCCTTTTATATTTTAGACTGTTTCCTTAGGAAAATTTCCCTTAAGAATTGCTAGATCAGTGTTTTGGTTTTATTTATTAATTTATTTTTATTTTTATTTGTTTGTAGTGCTGGGAATTGAACCCAGAGCCTTGAGTATGTAAGGCACACACTCTACCACTATGTTATATCCCCAGCCCTAGAAATGCTTTTTAAAAATAAAAAAACTACTGATCTTGAGCCAGGCGCGATGGTGCACGCCTGTAATCCCAGGGACTTGGGATGCAGAGGCAGGAGGATTACAAATTCAAGACCAGAGGCAAGCTGTGTAATTTAGTGAGACTCTGTCTCAAAAGTTAAAAAAAAAAAAAAAGTGCCGGGGGTGCAGCTCAGTGGTACAACACTTGCAAAATCATGGAAGCTCAAAGACCTGGGCTCAACCCCCAGTACCAAAAAAAAAAAAAAAAAAAAAAAAAAAAAAAAAAAAAAAAAAAAAATTACTAATCTTAAGATCTCAGTAATGACAGCTATTATCTGGCTATCTTTAATATTGGACTTAGTTGCATAATGGAAAAAGGCAATACTGTATTACTCTGTACCCCACCATCATTTACCAATAAAGGGAGAAAAAAAATTTAAATGGGTTGGGTGTGTGGCCTAGTGGTAGAGCACTTCTAAAGGATGTGTGAGGCCTTGAGTTCAACCCCCAGGTTCCATAATAAAAATAAACAAATAAATTAAATAAATGAAATAATTTCTCAAAAAAAAATCAACTAAAGCAAGATTCCACAAAGTTCTTTAAAACCCTAGTCCCAATACCATTTGCTTAAAAAATGTGTATCTATGTATCTGTGTATCTACCTATGGTTATAGATAGGGCCAAACTTATTCAACCTTTTAAAAATGTAAGACCTAAGCCAGGCCTGGTGGCATATGCCTATAATTTCCGAGTTCAAGACCAGCCTGGGCAATGTAGTGAGACCCTGTCTCAAAATAAAAAAATAAAAAAGGGATAGGGATATAGCTCAGTGGTAGAGCACTTGCCTAGCATATACAAGGCCTTGGGCTAGTTAATTAGTTAATTAAATTTAAATTAGTTAATTAATTAATTAACCTCTAACATCTATTATATAATACATTTCCAGCAAGGCTATTCCATAGAAAATTTGCCTATATAGATGGAATAAATAATGGTACATGTTGTGTTTAAAAAGTTGTTTTTGTACTAAAAGACACTTTTTAGTTCTACAATATAATCATCAGCTGATTCCTTTACTAATTTATAATCCTCTCACTCTCTCCTCCTATATCTTAATTATGAGTATCTACAATGCTGTGTCCTTATCTTTCTCTTTTTATTAACTCTTTTCTTAGACCTCACCACATCTGCTGTCACTTACATGCACCTAATCCCCAAATGTACGTAACTGGAGCTGTTATGACCAGTGTTCTAGTTCTATAGTTTCCAAATTTCCCTGCAATCATCAATGTCGCTTTCTTTATCCTGGCCCATCATCATCACTCTGTGCCTAGAGTGCTCCAGAAGCCTCCTGGCTATCCTCTCTGATTTAGAAGGCCTTGTCAAAGCAATCAGACCTCATTCCAGAGGACTATTATTAAAGTATACCTGCCTTTCAGGAACCCAGGATGCAGTCCAGGTGGTGAGTTCCTGACCACCCTGGGCTACACAGTGAGACTGTCAAAAAAAAGGGAAGAAAAACAAAAACAACCCTCCCCCCCCCAGAAAACCAGGATGCATATCTGTTGCCTATTTAAAGTGAGGAGAGGTTGCCAGAGGCATGGTCTACATCATTGCAACATTATTTCAAAGGTCTCCAGATTGGAAAATATAAATAAATAAATACACACACATATGTACACACACACACATATATATACATATACATATATATGTATACATATACGTATACATATATGTATATGTATATATATATATATACATATATATGTATATGTATATATATGTGTGTGTGTATATCCATATCTATATCTATCTATATACATATACATATACTTTACAAGAACTATTCTCAGGAAAAAAACATGTGATTGAAAATATCACTTTGATAACCCCTAGGATTGGAGGTGAAATTCCCAAAAGATTAAATTATCTACCAAATAAACGATTGCTAATCAGTCACCTAAGGAAGATGAGTCAAGTTAATAACATGGCTTTCATTTTGCTAAGTGAAGAATGCTCAACAGGAGTCTTCCTTCAACAGTAGTTCCATCATCACACAGCTCTCAGACACTTTTTCTGTGAAATATTGAGCAAGAAAATTTGTTTGAAGGAAATTCAAATGATGGGCCTTCCCACCTATATTGATTGAATCCCCACTTCATAGTCCTGGTTCTGTTTACTTATCCAAACATATTTCCCTCTGCTTCCCATCACCTCTCTTTACTTGTCAGCTTCTCAATAGCCATTTTTATGTTTGACATTTGTCTTGCTTTAAGTGTCCTGTAACTTCTATTCAATCCTAGTCATTCTTAAAAGGCCATTCAAATTTCATCTCCTACCCGAAACTTTTCTTTTAGTTGTTTGACTTGTGTTGATGTACTTTCTCTAAGTTTTCATACATCTGTTATTGCTTGTACTCTTTATTTTGCCATTGGATTATCTATTGCTTGATTGTTTCATACGTGTGTGTTTTGTTCCCTGGAACCAAATGTTAATCTCCTTGAAGTTAGGGGTGTCTCTCATGCTACTTTCATATCTGGGTGAACACTAAGCACAATATCCGGTATGTATCTCATTGTTCAGAGACCTACATATTCAAGATTTTTTTGTTCACACATAGAACAAAACCTATTCACAATATCCTTACTTTCTCCAAATATGCACATTTTCTTCTTCACTCTAACAGAGTGTTTTAATAATTACTGTTGATTTGCAACACTTTTCATACTAGGAATTTTTAAGTGAGGCTACACTGTCAAGCCATGTGACTGCATTATTCAGTGTTTACTCAAAATGCATTGTGCATGGAAACACATAAATAAGAAGTATTAAATATAATTAGGTAACTCAAGTATCCAAGGGAAACACACAAGGGATGAGTAAAGAGCAATATTGATGAGAATAGGAATGAAGAGATCAAATGTGTGATGAAGTAGTTGGGAATTTTCAGGGAGGAAAAGAAGTCAAAGCATGGTCAGATTTAGGAAAAAGGAAAAGAAACAGGAAACAATAAAAACTGGGTGTTGGGACAGTGAAGAAAGTGAGTTAGCAAGCCACAGGGTTGAATTAGTAGCATTGCTCAGATTGGGGAGGTACTTGAATGCCACACAGTATCTTATGGATTTTAGGGAGGAGGGGGAGTCACAAAGAATCTGTGACTGAAAATATCTCCTTTCTAAGACAAAAACAAAATTAAACAAAACTTCCTTTCATTTGGTTTTAGAAAAGTTTTATTCATTGTAATATTTATGAATCTATCAAAACGTAACTGTTTAATCTTTGTTACAGTTAACAAGACTTCCAGAAGATCTGTCTAATATGACTCAACTTAAAAAACTTGATATCTCAAATAATGCAATCAGAGAGATTCCAAGAAATATAGGGGAACTGAAATTTTTGGTTAGTTTATACGCATACAACAATCAAATAAGTTGTCTTCCACCATCGTTTTTATCTTTAAAAGATCTCCAGCAGCTAAACCTAAGAGGTGAGTACCAAGCATAATCAAAAAGTAGAATCAATAAGTTAAGTATTGATGTCTGAATTGCAAGTTTTGCTGACAAGATACAGAATAGCAAATAATCAACAAAATGCATTAAGTGCCCATTAGAAGGAGATGGACACTTAATTCATTTCCTGGGTACAGAAAATGAGAGCAAAGTATAAAATCCAGTTCTTTCCCTGAAAGAGCTTTTAATCTAGTTGAGGAAGGTAAATATATTCTCATTTATTTTCTGTTTTTTTTTTTTTTTTTTTTTTGCCCATAACCAGTCATTCAGTAATTCTTCTTTGTGACCCTGACCTCATCCCTCCAATCTACAGATACATGTGCAACTTCAGGTCAGCATTTTCTTTGAATTTGCTTTGCTGCCGGTTCCCCAATCTTTCTATATCTCATAATACTCTAATAGCTGATACACAGTCTTCCACAAAATTAACCTCTATAAAATCAAAACAAATAAAAATGACCTACGAAAAAAGTAAGTCACTCACTCAAAAGATACTAGAAAAGAATTCCCAAAGTACAAGTAATACCAATTTGGTATTTTCATATTAATTTCTATTATGAAACATTTCAAACTTAGAGAAAATAATAAATACCTATGTACATACTCCTGGGTACAGGATGCTAACATTTAGTGATTTGAATATTTTGTGATATTTACTTGAAAAATTTTTATTAAGAAATAAGAGGCCTTGGTGCCATAGTGGTTAGCATAGCTGTCTTCCAAGAAATAATAGAGTTCAAACTTTTTTTGTAGTTCTCCTGCCCAACTAGAAGTAACGATTACACTGAAATTGTTATATATCTTTTTTCTTTCAACTTTTTAATACTTCTATCTCTCCATTAAAAAAGTGGTACTACTTTGAGTTTTTAATCTTATTAAATTATATCATACTATATAGAGCATCCTATAACTTGGATTTTACATTCATCATTTTAAAATCAATCCATGTTAATATATATGTAAGACCTAGTTCACTCATTTTAAATGTTGTATAATGCCAACTGGATGGTTAAAGATCAGTAAATCCATTATGTTAATAGACAATTAGGTTGTTTCCAATTTGTTTGCTATTGCAAACATCCTTACACACATTTCTAGTATACATCTGCCAGAGTTTCTCTAGGGCATAAAGCAACAGATGGAGTTGCAGGATCTGAGCGTATGCACATCTTCATTGGCTTTCAACAAATTGATTTCCATAGTGTTTGTACCAGCTAGCAGTATGAACAATTGAGTTTATGAGATAATAATTTTCAGTTGGAAATATATTTATAACCAGTGCCCTGTACCTTATTAAATTTGGAGGATTTCCAGATTAAAAAGAAATCTCATTCTGCTGCAGTAGTACTACCAGTTCACTACTATTAGTAATGTGCCAACACTTAGATATAATGCAATTCACATTTGTCTTCTGAAAACTCACAACTCTCAAGCAATCTAGCTGTGGAGATGTGAATTGCAACATTTTATAACCATTTTATTTACAATAACTTATAAATTGCAATAACTCAACCATGCAATTGATTTTTTTGTTTCATTTGTTTTATGGCAAAGTTTTACTGTATTATAGGAAGGTTATCTATTTTGTACAAGTGTAGAACATATGCTGCTCACCTCCTTTTTGTTTGTAAATAGCAAAACAAAATCCGCAAAAACAAAAATGAAAAAAATCTTCCAGAGCCTCCTGCCCTATTGAGGCTAGAACTTCCAATTGGAAATGATGGCTTTCTAGTTAGGACAGCATTAAGACAGAATGGGAAGGGACATCATATACTTTTTTGCAAGGTGGACCATTTCCCAATTGTTCTCCGTCAGAATTGTTGTTGTTGTTGTTAGGTGCCCTCGATTTGGTATCCGACTCATAGTGACCCTACATACAACAGGGGAAACACTATTGTCAGTGCTTCTATGCTGTTCATAGGGTTTTCAATGGTGGATTGATTTTTGGAAGTGGGTTGCCGGGTCTGTCTCCCAAGCCTACAGCACCTGGTGTTCCCAGGCAGTCTCTCATCCAAGTACTAACCAGGTCCAACCCTGCTTAGTTTCCGAGATCTGACGGGATCAGATACTATAGGGCTACGGCTGCAGGCCCATCAGGATTAGAAAATATTAAAACCCATTGTATCAGGCTAAGGATATAGCTCAGTGGTAGAGCATATGCTTCAATCCCTAGCAACTCTCCTAAAAAGATCCAACCAGAAGGCAATTCCTGACTAAGCATAATATTACTACATGATTGGAAATGTTAAAAAGAGAACTCTAATCACAGAAGTGCCTGCAGCCGTAGCCCTGTAGCATCTGATCCCGTCAGATCTCGGAAGCTAAGCAGGGGTGGGCCTGGTTAGTACTTGGATGGGAGACCGCCAGGGAACACCAGATACTGTAGGCTTGGGAGAAGGACCTGGCAACCCCCTCCCCAAAATCAATCTGCCATTGAAAACCCTATGAACAGCAGAGAAGCACTGACAATAGTGTTTCAACTGTTATAAGTAGGGTCGCTATGAGTCGGATACCGACTCGACGGCACCTAACAACAACAACAACAATCACAGAAGTAGCAATGGCAAGAAGCAATAGGCACCCCTATGGCTGAGCAAATAAAATGAACTTAGAATAATTAAAACTTAGAAGCCTAGAGCAAGGGTCATACAGGTGTGAAACTCAGATGCCTGAGAACAGAGCATTGCTTGGCTGGTGTTGCTTTGAGTTTGGTGGAACTGGGAATGATGAAACGATTCTGTTAGCGTTGGAAAAATTGCAAATTGCCTTCAGCTATTGCTATAGGAAGGCCCTGCTCCCAGGGAGGCGTAAGAGAGTTGTTAGGGTGACACTTATGGGAAAACCGAGCTAGGAAGTCCATAGGGATGATTTTGAATAGTTCAATAATTGGCATGGTTACAGTCACCAGCTCTAGACATATAAGCTGGGCTTATGTTATGAAAAAAATACAGAATTTGAAGGTAAAAGGGCTGAGATCAAGTCTTGGAATTTGATCTGTTTCTTCCATTCATGAATTTGAGTGTCGGGGCCCAGCCGGGAGAAGGGGAGAGCCGAGGATGATGGAGACGAAGAGGCCAAGATGGTCTTGAGCTAAAACTTTATTCTCTATACTCATGCTTATATAGCAACTCAAGGAGATACTAAAAATAGCTCACAAAGGTAACTACAGTGCAATGGACTTTGTAACAGTCATAAAGTTTACAATCAACTTAGTTAGCTTTCCAGTAACAGATTAATCCTAAAGATACAATCAAGGAACAAAGTTAAGATCTATACTCATGTTAAAATAGTAGCTAAAGAGACAACAAAGTTCAGCAGAGCCTCTGATGTGCTGTTTCCTCATTCCACAGGTAGCAGAGCTTCCTGCTATGGTCACATCTGTCACGTAGCCATTTATGCAGGCATTGCCTTAGCTCATGTCGGGCCTATGGCTCCCGACATTTGAGGGTTGAAGGAAGCTTTGAAAGCAAGGGTCATATTTGGAACATATAATTCAAATGAAAGATATTTATGTGGTCCTGTGCATTAACCCATTCTGTTGCTAACTACTGTGAATTTAGGACAATAAGGTCTTTGAACGTCAGTGTTTTCATATGCAAGATAGTAACTTGTGCTTTTTCATAGAATTGTTTTGAGAATACAATTAATTAAAAATTGACAAGTGTGAGGCAAATCCCAATGAAAGGGATTTAAAGATGAATTCTTTGCTTTCCTTATCACATGAGTTGGAGTTGGACGTACCTTGGCTAGCATTCTAATTCTACCATTAACCAGAGAAGTTTCTGTTTTACATGTTAAGCTTCTGTTGCTTAACCTATAAATGGGAATAGTATCTACTCTTTGCATTGTGATGATTAGATAATCAAGGAGGGCACAGAGACTGATGTAATTTTCTTTCTTTTTTTTTGTTTTTTATTTTGAGGTTCTGGAAGTTGAATACAGGGGCTCACACATTAGTCAAGTACTCTACCACTGAGCTACACTCCAACTCCCTTCTGTTTTTCTTAAAATTATTATTATATATTTATTTACAAGGTAAGCAGTTTCATTATGGCATTTCCTTATATATATTATATATAATTATATATAATATATAAAATATATAATATAATTTATAATATATAAATTATATATAATATATAATTAATATATAATAAAATTACATATGATATATAACATTAGATGTAATTATATTATATATTATATTGTTGTTGTTGCTGTTAGGTGCCGTCGAGTCAGTATCCAACTCATAGCAACCCTCATAGGGTTGTCAATGGCTGTTTAGGGATTGCCTTGGGAGTGAATTGCCAGGCCCTTCTCCCATTTTTGCGGTGCTGGGAATTGAACTCGGGACCTCAGAGACTGCAGCGCAGCGCTCTACCAACTGAGCTAAATCCCAGCTATATGTTATATAAGACATTATATAATATATACTACATTATATAATATATAACTATATATATATATATATATAACTCTCTCTCTCTCTCTCTCTCTCTCTCTCTCTATATATATATATATATATATATATATATATATATAATACTTTGAGCATATTCACCCTATTTGTTGTTGTTAGGTGCCAGGTGAGGTCCGACTCATAATGACCCTATGTACAACAGAATGAAACACTCTCTGACACTGTGCCATACTCACATACTCAGCACTATCAGTCCTTCTCTGTTATTCATAGGGTAGTTGATGGCTGATTGTTTTGGGAGTGGGCTGCCAGGTCCTTCTCCCAGATTAGCAATAGCATTTTGTAATTTGTTTTATTTAATCCTGTTTGTTCTTGCTAGGTGCTGTTAAGTCATTTCTGACTCACAGCAACCCTTACAGGGTTTTCAATGGCTTACTGTTTCAGGATTGCTTCTGGAGTGGATTGCCACATCCTTCTCCCATTTTTGTGGTGCTAGGGATTGAACCTGGGTCCTCAGAGAGTGCAGAGCAGCAATCTACCCACTTAGCTAAACCCGAGTGCTTATTTAATCCTAAAACAAAATAAAGGAAAGGCACTATGTGGAATTGAGTCCTGGAATTGGAAATGAAGATTCACAAAGTTGGCTATCCTGATGTATTTTTCCTGTAGCCAAATGAAGTGTTCATCACTGGATATTCCCAGGGGTCCTTCTCACCCTCTTTCTATTTGCCACAATATTCCTCCCCACTGGAGTAGGTGAAGGAATCTTTCATCAGGGTCATGGTTGACAGTTTACAGAAGAAAAGGATGAAAACTGTAGGAAATAAACAGAGGAGAACCAGTATTCACCTTCTTATGCTTTATTGTACCCTTTCCCCTCCCCCTTTCCCCTTTCTCCTTCTATGTCTTTAAACCTTCCCCTTTTACTTTCAAGTCCTCCTCTTCCCCTTCCCTGGCTTCCACACATGATGAAAACATGGTATTTGTCTGAGTCTGGCTTATTTTATTTAACATGATTTCCTGTTCCACCCATTTTCCTATGAATGACATAATTTCATTCTTCTTTATGACTGAGTAAAACTCCATTGTGTATGTATAACACCCTTTCTTTGACCATTCATCTGTTGATGAGCACCTAAACTGGTTCCACAATTTGACTATTGTTAATAGAGCTGTAATAAACTTGGGTATGTAAGTATCTCTGTAGTAACTGAGTTTAATTCTTTTGAGTATATTCAGTCTTTTGAGGACCTTCCACACTGATTTCTATAGTGGCTTAACTAACTTACATTCCCGCCAGCAGTGAATAACAGTTCCTTTCCCCCTATACCCTCACAAGCATTTGCTGTTATTTGTTTTCTTAATAAAAGCCATTCTGGCAGGGGTAAGAAGATATATCAATGTGGTTTCAATTTGTATTACCCTGTTGGCTAAGGATGTTGAACATTTTTCCATGTATTTATTGGCTAATTATACTTCTTCATTTGAAAAGATTCTATTCATTTCCATTGTTCATTTATTGATTTGCTTATTTTCTCTTTTGTTGTTTTTTTAAAAAGTTTTTATATATCCTAGATATTCTCTGATGAATATTTGGCAGATTTCTCCCACACTCTAGGCTGTCTTTTCACTCGATTGTTTCTTTCACTGTGCAGAAGCTTTTTAATTTAATGTAGTCCCATTTGTCTGTTTTTGCTTTTAATTCCTGAGCTATTGGAGTCCTATTCAGAAACATTTTGCCTATGCCTACAAGTGTTTTCTCTGTTTTCTTGTAATAGATTCAAGTTTCATGTCATACAATAAGGTCTTGACCCATTTTGAGTTGATTTTTTTACAAACTGACAAATAGGGATCTAGTTTCAGTCTTCTACATGTGGATACACAGTTTTCTCAGAACTACTTGTTAAAGAGGCTATCCCATTTTCCCTGTATATATTTGGTGGCTTTGTCAAGAATCAGATGGCTGTAGCTGATTGGGCTGAATTCTGGATCTTCTGCTCCATTCCATTGGTCTATGTGTCTGCTTTGGTGCCAGTTTCAAACTGTTTTTGTTACTATGGCTTCATAGTATAATTTGAAATCAGGTGCTGTGATGCCTCCTACATTGCTCTTGTTGCTCAGGTTGGGTTTGACTATTCTAGATCTTTTGTATTTCCATGTGAATTTTAAGATTGTTTTTTCTATTTATGTGAAGAATGTCACTGCAATTTTGATGGGATTGCATTGAATTTGTATATCTCTTTTGTTAATATGGCCCTTTTTATGATATTCTGCCCATTCGTGAACATGGAAGTTCTTTTCATTTTCTAGTGTCTTATAAAATTTCCTTTTTCAGTGCTTTATAGTTTTTATTGTAGAGGTTTTTTTTCACATCTTTGGTTAAGTTAATGACTCAGTATTTTTTTGGAATCTATTGTGGACAGGATTATTTCCTAGACTTCTTTTTCAGGGAGTTCATTGTTAGTCTATTGAAAAGCTACTAATTTTGTGTCTTGATTTTGTATTCTGCTACTTTGCTGAAAGCCTTTATCAGATCTTAGAGTCTTCTGGTGGAGTCTTCTGGCTCTTTTAAGTTTAGGGCTATATCATCTGCAAACAGATAATTTGACTTCTTCAAGTCCTGTTTGTATCCCTTTTATTCTCTTTGCTTATTGCTCTGGCTAGGAATCCAAGCACTACATTGAATAAGAGTGGTGATAGTGTATGACCTTGTCTCATTCCTGACTTTAGAGGAAATGCTCTCAGTTTCCCCCCGTTTAGTATGTTAGGCATAGGTTTATCATAAATAACTTTAATTATGTTGAAATATCCTTCTATTCCTAATTTCCTCAGGGATTTTCTCACGAAGGGAGATAGTATTTTGTCAAAAAGTGTTTTCTGCATCTATTGAAATGATTATGTATCTTTTGCCCTTGTTTCTGTTTAAATGCTGAACTATGTTTATTGATTTGCTTATGTTGAGCCATCCTTGTTTTCCTGGAATGAATTCAACTTTATCATGATATATAATCTTTTTAATGTGTTATTGAATTTGGTTTGCAAATATTCTATTGAGGATTTTTGCATCAATGTTCATCAAGGAAATTGGCCTATAGTTTTCTTGTTTTGTTGTGTCTTTATCTCGTTTTGGTACCAGGGTAATACAGGTTTCATAGAATGAAGTTGGAAGTGTTCCTTCCCTTTCTATTTTGTACAATAGTGTGAGGAGCATGTGTTAGTTCTACTTCAAAGGTCCGGTAGAACTCAGCAGTGAGTCCATCTGCTTCTGAGCTTTTCTTTGTTGGGAGACATTTTATTAATTTCAACTTCATTGCTGATTATTGGTCTGTTTAGGTTTTGTGTTTCTTCTTGGTTCAATTCAGGTAGGTCATGTATGTCTAGAAATGTATTCATTTCTTCTAGGTATTCCAACTTATTGGAGTTGAGTTTTTCCTAATTCCTAATAATCCTCTGGATTTTAATGGGATCTATTGTAATATTGCCCTTTTAATCTCTAATTTTATTAATTTGTTTCTTCTCTCTCTTTTAGTCAATCTAGCTAAGGGTTTGTCAATCTTTATAGCTTTTCAAAAAACCAACTCCTATTCATTGATCTTTTGTACTGTCATTTTCATCTCCATCACCTCAGTTTCATCGGATATTTATTTCTTTCTGTTCTACCAATTTTGAGATTTTTCTTATTTTTCTAAGACCCTGAAGTGCATCATTAGGTTGAGATCTCTGTGAGCTTTAATGTAGGCATTTATAGCTATACCTCTCCCTCTTAGAACCACTTTCATTGTATCCTATAGGTTCTTGTATTTGTGTGTGTGTGTGTGTGTGTGTGTGTGTGTGTGTGTGTGTGTGTGTGTGTTTCATTTTCATTTGATTCTAGGAAATTTTAAATTTAAATTTCCCCTTGATTTCCTTGATGACCCACTGATTATTCAATAGTATGTTATTAAATCTCCATGTGTTTGTATATTTTCTGTAGTTTCTCTTGTTGTTGACTTCTAGTTTTATTCCATTGTGGTCAGATAGAATGTAGAAAGTTATTGCAATTTTGTTGTATTTGTTAAGACTTACTTTATGTCCTAAAATATCTATTTTGAAGAAGGTTCTATGGGCTGCTGAGAAGGTGCTTTAAGTGGTTTTGGGTAGAATATTCAGTTAGTGTCTGCTAAGTCCATTTGAGCTATAGTGTCACTTAACTTTGATGTTTCTTTGCTGTTTTTTGTCTTGATGGTCTGTCTATTGGTGACAGTGGGCAGCTGAAGCCATCTACTACTATTGCCTTGAGGTTAATCTGTGCCTTTATGTCCAGTAGTGTTTGTTTTATGAAACTGGGTGCACCAAAGTTTGGTGCTTATATGTTCACAATTGTTATACCCTCTTGATGAAATATGAAGTGACCTTCTTTGTCTTTTCTAATTTTGGTTTGAAGTCTCCTTTTTTGGATAAGAGTATAGCTGCTCCTTCTTGCTTTTAAGTTCCATTTTCTTGGAGTATCTTCTTCCATCCTTTCACCCTTATGTTGTGTTTGCCTTTGCTGCTGAAGTGCCTTTCATGGAGGCAACAAATAGCTGGGTCCTGTTTTTCAATGCAGTCTGCTAGCCTGTGTCTTTTAATTAGAGATGTGAGACCATTAACATTCAGAGTTCTTATTGAAAGGTGTGTATTAATTCTTGTCATTTTGTTGTTTTTATAATGTTTGATATTTCCCTAATCCTGCCTTGTTTATCTAATTCTCTAATGAGATTTATTCTTTCCTGTATCCTCATGGATGTGTTTTTCTTTTTCTTTAGGTTGTAGGCTTCCTTTAAGTACTCTCTGTAGTACTAGCTCAGTGGTCATGAATTCTTTTGTGTTTACCACAGATGTTCTTTATGTTTTCTTCAATTATGAAAAATAGCTTTTCTGAGTACAGTAATCTAGGCTGGAAGATATTTTCTTTCAGGGCTTGAAGTACATTGTTCCAGGCCCTCTTGTTTTTAGACCTTATGTTGAGAAAACTGCTATTATTGTGATGGGTTTTCCCTTATGTGTGACTTGGTACTATTCTCTTGCAGCTTTCAATATCCTTTCTTTATTCTGTATACCTGAGGTTTTAAGTGTAATATGATGTGCGGAGATTCTTTTTTGGTCTTGTCTACATGGCGTTCTAAATGTCTCCTGAACCTGGATGAACATCTTTTCTCCAAGACTTGGGAAATTTTCTGCTGTTATATTACTGAATATGTTTTCTGTAATTCTCTTTCTTCTATGATCATGCTTTGTAAATTTTGTCCTTTGGTGGTGTACCAGAGATCCGGTATGTTCTGTTCATACGTTTTACTTTTTCTTTGCTGTTGTCTGAATGTTCTAATTCATCTACCTTGCCTTCAAGCCCCGATACTGTGTCTTCCACTTGGTCCGGCCTATCGGTGAGGAATTCCACAGAGTTTAAAAAAATTTTTTTTTGGAAGTGCTGAAATTGAATCCAGGACCACGTACATGCTTGGCAAGTGCTCCACCACTGAGGTGTACCCTCAGCTCCTTTTTTATTTCTTATTTTGAGGCAGGGTTTCTCTGAGTTGTGCAGGTTATCCCTGGCCTTGAACCTACAATCTTCCTGCCCCAGCTTTCCAAATTACTGGGATTACAGACATGCACCACAGAGCCTGGCTTGACTGAGTTTTATTTGACTTATTGAGGTTTTCATTTCCAAAATTTCAGTTTGATTTTTTTAGTATTCTTATCTCTTTACTGAATTCTTTCATAACCTCTATTGTCTTCTTTATTTTGTTCAGCTATTTATTTTCTTTTTGAATTGACTTGTGTCCTCTGATTTCATTGAACATTGTTATAATCATTCTTTTGAATTCTTTCTCTGGGATTTCATCTACTTCACCCTCATTGGAATCCGTTACTGTGGAATTATTAGCTTTTTGTGGAGTCATTTGCCTTATTTACCATATTTCTTGTTTTTCTATCTTGGGGCTTGTGCATCTTGGCCTAAGTATTGGTTGGATGTTGGAATCTCCTGTAATCTTTTAATTGGAATATTCACAATACTTAGGTGGGACTAAGACATGGCTGGATTGAGTGCAAATACTCCCCACTGGCCTAGGGTTGTAGCTCAGTAGCGAAACACTTACCCAGTGTGCTCAAATCAGTGGACTCCATCCCCAGTACCACTCCAAGAACAAAGAACTCAGAGAATGGCTGCTCTTTAGCTATTCCCTGTTTGTTGTCCTGAGCATCCAGCAATAAGTGCTTGGGAATTGTCCACTATCTTCCCCCTTCTATATTTTATGTTTGAGACAGGATCTCACTAAATTGCACAGTCTACCTCTGGCATCAAACTTGTTATCCTTCTACCTCAGCCTCCTGAATGACTGGGATTATAGGTATGTGCCACAGCACCCATCAGTGGTGTCGATATTTAGCAGACTTTAGCATCTCTGTCCCAAGAAGACAAATTATCAAATGAAAGAAAGTAGTCTGGCATGTAGACTAACTTGTGGCTGAACTCAAGGAGGACAGTTCTCTTGCCTATCCAGATATCAAAGTTCTCTCTGCATGTCTACATTAATAATGCCACAGTGCCTGCTTTCATCATTTCCCACCTGCAAGATTGCCAATTGGATAATTATGCTGATAGAGTAGTATCTGAGGCTTGCAGGTAATACTGGTTCTGATAATTGGTGCCTTTACCAAAACAATTAGTAAATATTTTTCTATCATCACCAGATACATGGCCTAAAAAAACAGCTTCTGAAAGGACTGACTCTTCTTCTACCTACAGAATCTGAATCTCTCTGTATGTTTGTCTGTTTTTCTTTCTCTCTGCCTCATCTCTATCTACCATCCTTGTTATTGCTGGCATTTGAAAAAAGACTTTTATTGAAGTACGATATACACATTGAAAAAAGTGTGTATGGTCAATGTACAGCTCCATGAATTTTCACAAACTGAATAAACCTATATTTTGTTGTTGTTGTTAGGTGCTGTCAAGTCGGTATCTGACTCATAGCGAACCTCACAGGGTTTTCAATGGCTGAGTGCTTCGGGATTTCCTTGGGAGTGGATTGCCAGGCCCTTCTCCTTTTTTTTTTTTTTTTTTTTTTTTTTTTTTTTTTTTTTTTTTTTTTTTTTTTTTTTTGCGTTACTGGGGGTTGAACCCAGGGCCTCGCGCCTGCATGCTCTGCAAGTGCTGGACCACTGAGCTGCACCTCAGCTCATTTTTTTTTTACTTTTTGAGACAGGGTCTCGCTAAATTACGCAGACTGCCTCTGGTCTCGAACTTGTGATCCTCCCGCCTCCGCCTCCCAAGCCGCTGGGATTACAGGCGTGCGCCACCACGCCCGGCCCCCCTTCTCCCATTTTTGCGGTGCTGGGAATTGAACTCGGGGCCTCAGAGACTGCAGCACAGCGCTCTACCCACTGAGCTAAATCCCAGCCCTCCCTTCTCTTAGCCAAGATTAACCACGATCATGATTTTCAATAGCATGCTTTAAATTAAACCATAAAGTTTACTCTTTTGTGTCTAGCTTCTTTCACAAAACATTGTTTCTGAGATTCACCTATATTCTCATGTAGCTGAATACCATTCACTCTCAACGATACATATAATCTACCATGTGAATATACTATCGTTTATTCTGCTGTTGATGCTTTAAAAAATTGTTATCAGAGAACAAACTCTGTATTATTTCAATACTTTAAGATATGAGACTTCCTTTACAGCTCAGTATGCAACCTACCTTGATACATATACATTTATATTTTCTAGCAACCATGTTCCCAAAGGAGCTAAAAATCTGTTTACATAAATTTCTTTATGTTTACATAAAATAATGCATGTTTACAAGCTGCATACATTTATAGCAATTTTATTCATAATTGCCACAACTTGGAAGCAACTGAGATGTCCTTCAGATGGTGAATGGATAAACTGTGTAACACCCAGAAAATTGAATATCTAAAAAGAAATGAACTGTAAAGACAAGAGAAGACCTGGAGGAAATTTAAATGCCTATTACCATGTGAAAAAAAAAAAACAAACAAACAATGTGAAAAGCCTGTATATATACTATAGATTCCAACTATATAACATTCAGTGGTTTCTAGGGGTTGCATGTGGAGAGGGATGAATAGGCAGATCATAGTTTTTTTTTTTTAACTGCCATGAAATTTTTGTATGCTATTATAATGATGGATAGATATCATTACATTCTGTGAGTTTAAACTCACAGAATATACAATACTGAGTGAACCCTAATGTGAACTACAGACTTTGGGTGATAATGTGTCAGTGTGGGTTTATAAGTTGTGACACATGTACCACTATGGCTGAGGATGTTGATAATGGGAGAGCCTCAACGTGTGTGGAGGCAGGGAGAACATGGGAAATCTCTCTTTCCTCTTAATTTTGATGTTAACTTGCATGGATAAACCTTGAAAACATTAGGCTAAGTGAAAGATCCATATACTATGTTATTCCATTTATATGAAATGCCCATAACATGAGGCAAATAAATAGAGACCCAGACTGGTACTTGCCAAGGGATGGAAAGTGGGCAGAAAATGGAGCAACTGCATAAAGAATACAAGATTTACTTTTGCATTGATGTTTGGAACTAGACAGAAGTAGAAGACACAGTTAATATACTAAATGCTACTGAATTATTGGGGCTGAGATTTAGCTCAGTTGGTAGAGTGTCACTCTGCAGTCTCTGAGGTCCCCAGTTCAATTCCCAGCACTGCAAAAATGGTTCAGGTGTGGCAATCCACTCACGAGGCACTCCTGAAACAACCAGCCATTAAAAACCTATGAGGGTCCGACTATGAGTCAGACATGACTGGATGGCACCTAACAACAAAAACTGAATTGTTTATTTTAAGCTTGTTAATTTCATGTTATTTGATTTTCACCTTAATAAAAAACACATCTAGGTACAGTGTAGTCAATCTGCAGAAAACTCAAAGAGAAAATCTTAAAAGCAACTATAGAAAAATAATGCAAGAAGACAAAAGGAGTAGCAGAAAAGACAAATAGAAAACAAATAGAAAATAAATAGTAAAATGGGTGAACTAATTCAATAATTACATTAAATAATTACATTAAATGTTAATTGATTAATCATTCCAATTAAGACAGAGGATGCCATAAAAGATGAGAAAGCAAGACCCAACTATATTCTGTGTATAAAAGGTATACTTTAAATATAAAGACACAGCTAGGTGCTATCTAAAAGGAGTGTACTTTAAATATAAAGACACAGATATATTGAAATTAAGTTCACAATGAAGATATATAAGGGGAACAGTAAGCATATTCCAAAATAGCTGCACCATTTTGCATTCCCAGGAGCAATGAAAGAGAGTTCCGTTGCTCTGTATCTTCACCAGTATTTGCTGTTGCCAGTGTTCCAGATTTTGACCATTTGAATGGGTGTGTAGTGGTATCTCGTTGTTGCTTTAATTTGCATTTCCCTGGTGACATATTATGTGGAGCATCTTTTCATGTACTTGTTTGCCTTCTGTATATCTTCTTTGGTGAGGTATCTTTTAAAGTCTTTGGTGTATTTTGCAATTATTGTTAGTTGTTTTTCTATTGTTAAATTTTAAGTCTTTTGTTTTTTTGTATATTTTGGATAACATATCAAATATATCTCTTGCAAATTTTGAGTTCCTATTTTTGGATTTATAAGGGTTTATTCCGTGTATGATTGTGAATGGATTTATTTACTCTTCTTAGGTGTTGTTAGGCTTCTGGTGTCTGGATTTATGTGTTTATAAACTATCTCCTCAAATATTGTTTGCATCCTATTTTCTTTTTCCTGTCTGGAGTGCTGGTTAAATATATTCTACACATAAATATTCCTAAGTATTTTATTACTTGTAGCGTTATTGTAAATGAGATTGTTTTCTTAATTTTCTTTTTGGATTGCCCTTTGTTAGTATGTAGAAACACAACTTACTTTTGTATGATTTTGTACCTTGCAGCTTTGCTGAATTTGTTAGTGCTAAGAGTTTTGATCATGTGTATACGTGTATGTGTGTAAAATCAATAGAATACAAAAAATATAGCAATAGAGGAAAAGAGGAACGAAAGTACTATAGGACAATGTATGTATTTCTATGTTATAACTGCCACTAGGAAAACAGCTCTCACCTGAGTAGGGAGAGCAAAACAAAGGTCAGCATCTGTGTGGGTCCTTGAGGGAATCTCAAGACAAGTCAGAATGCACAAACATAGTATTTTAAGACCAAGAAGGTCCATATTAGCCCTCTGGCATCAGCAAGCTGTACTAGCAATATATACTGCCATCCCTATGCTCATTGCTCCCATGCTGGGAAATTGGGGTTGGTGAACAGGTGAGTGAAAAAGCACACTCTTAGAAAAATTCTGCCTTTTTCACCATTAAGTAGTCTCCTAGCTGTTGTAAGATCCAGATTAAATTTGAATTCTGAAAAAGTTACTTCTGTCAGTCTTTGCCAATTCACGATTGAGTGCAGCCTGATTCTTTGGTTCATTATACCTTGTGTATTTCATGCCTTCCATATTATATATGTTATTTTTGTATATTTATACCCTTGGATTTCACTGAGCTTCTGGTCAATATATTTTCCCAAATTTAGGGATTTTTCCAGCCATTATTTTGTCAAATATTCTTTCTACCTCATTCTCTGTCTTCTTCTGAGCTTCCAGTTACCTTTTTAGATTGTCTTATAAGTCCCTAAAGTTCTTTGATGAATAAATTTCTGTGGTATGAGTGTATAAAATCTTGTATTAATCTGTTTTCAAGTTCATAGACTCTTCTGCTATTTCTATTCTGCTAAGTCCATCCAATTAACTTTATATTTCAGATATTATATTTTCAATTCTAGAATTTTCATGTTTCTTTTTAAAGTTTGTATTTCATTCTTAAAGTTACCACTTATTATGAGGATAACTTTCTTCTGCTGGCTTTTTTTTTTTTTTTTTTTTGCGGTGCTGGGGGTTGAACCCAGGGCTTTGCGCCTGCATGCTTTGCAAGTGCTAGACCACTGAGCTGCACCCCAGCCCCCCCTTTTTTTTTTTTTTTTTTTTTTTGACTTTTTGAGACAGGGTCTTGCTAAGTTATGCAGACTGCCTCTGGTCCCAAACTTGTGATCCTCCTGCCTCCACCTCCTGAGCCACTGGGATTACAGGCGTGAGCCACTGCGCCTGGCGCTTCTGCTGCCTTTTTAAAAATATTATTTGGAATTTGAACCCAGGGTCTTGCACATGGTAGGCAAGTCTCTACCACTGACCTGCACCCTCAGCCAATTTTTATTTTTATTTTTATATTGAGACTGGGTCTCTCTAAGTTATGCAGGCTGCCTCTGGATGTGAATTTGTGATCTTTGTGCCTCTACCACTTGAGTTGCTGGGATTAGCAGATGTGTGCTACAGTCCCCTGACAAGCATATCTTTATCTTCTTGAAGATAGTTATGTTGTTTTTGTTGTTGTTACATGCTGTCAAATTAGGTCCCACTCATAGTGACCCTATGTAAAACAGATGAGACATTATTTGACACTATGCCAAGCCTGGCACTTTTGTCAGTGGTTCTCTGCTGTTCATAGGATTTTCAATGGCTGATTGTTTTGGGAATGGGCTGCTAGGTCCTTCTCCCAAGCATACAGAGTCCAGTATTCCTGGGTGATCTCCCATCCAAGTACTAGCCAGGCCCAACCCTGCTTATCTTCCAAGATCTGATGAGACTGGATGCCAGGTTGATATGGCATAGTTATATTGTTGTTGTTAGGTGCCATTGAGTTGTTGTCCAACTCATAGTGACCCTATGTACAACAGGTGAAACAATATTGTCAGTGCTTCTCTGCTATTCATAGGGTTTTCAATGGTGGATTGATTTTTGGGAGTGGTTTGCCAGTTTCTTCTCCCAATCTATAGCACCTGGTGTTCCCAGGCAGTCTCCTATCCAAGTACTAACTAGGCCCGACCCTGCTTAGCTTCCAAGATCTGATGGGATTGGATGCCACAGTGGTAACGGCTGCAGACCATAGTTATATTACCTGCTTTAAAAACTTATACAGTAGCTACAATTAAACCATCTTTTCTCTTGCTTTGAATCATAGGCTTTGTAATCAGTTTCTCTCCAAAGAATGTAGATATTGGTTATTATTCTTGTCACCAGGCAGTTAAGTTGGCTGGACTAAAACTATAAACTCCTCTGCATTTGGCACCTCCTCATAGCCCAGTTTAGTACTTTCCACCATTAAATATTATGTTATTAGTTACCTATTTTTATATGTCAAATTTCCACAAAACTTAGCTCTTAAATTAATGAGGACCAAGAATCTAGGGGTAGTTTACTTAACGTCTGTCTCAGGATCTTGTAAGAGATTTCAGCTGGGATGACAATCATGCTTTATTGGCACAGTGGATCTGCTTCCAAGCTTACTCACATGACTATTGGCAGCAGTCTTTATGAGCCTATTTATGACATGGAAACAGGTTTCCATTAATGAATAATACCATAGAGTGAGACAGACAAAAGTATGCCCCAGAAAGGAGCAATAATGTTTTAAAGACTTAATCTTGGAACTAACATAACATGACACCTGATCTATTGATCACATCTCTGGTATAATGTGGGAAGAGACTACACAGGAGTTGAATATTAGGAGGTGACATCGCTGGGGCTAACTAAAAGCCCTGAATTTTTTTGAGTAATTGAATTTGTAGTTAAGAGCTTTCACACAAAACTGTATACCCACTCACTGGGGAATTCTATTAAGTATTTAAAGAAGAAACAAGTCAAAATAGTTTTCACAAAACAGGCTAAAAACACTGCCCAGTTCATTTTATGAGGTCATCATTATCCTGATAGTATAGTAGGACAAATGCATTACTTTCAGAAATTTATGGACCAATTTCCTGCATGAACATTGATGCAAATATTTATTCAATATTAAAATATAATATGTTATAACCAAGTGAGATTTACACTAGAAATGCAAGACTAGGTCAACATTGAAAAAATTAACCCATGTAATTTACCATATGAATAGGTTAAGGAAAAGCCATATGAACTTCTCACAGTTGTACAAAAAGCAGATACATGAGAAAATACAATTTCCATTCATGATTAAAACAAAACAAGTCCTAGCTGGTGCAACCAGGCAAGAAAAAGAAATGAGAAGTATACAAATTGGAAAGGACGATGAAAAACTATCACTGACAACAGAGACATTATCTAGGTAGAATATTCCAAAGGATCAACAAAAAAGGTACTAGAATAAATGAATTTACCAAAGTGTAATATACAAAGTTAATATATGAAAACCAGTCATATTTCTACATACTAATAATATGTTAGCCTGCAGCCATACCATTGTGGCATCTAATCCCGTCAGATCTCAGAAGCTAAGCAGGGTAGGTCCTGGTCAGTACTTGGAAGGGAGACCACCTGGGAACACCACGCACTGTAGGCTTGGGATAAGGACCTGGCAACCCACTCCCAAAAAACCGTCAGCCATTGAAAACCCTATAAATAACAGAGATGCACTAACAATACTGTTTCACCTATTGTACATAGAGTCCCTACAAGTTGGATACTGACTTGACGGTACCTAAGGACAAAAACAATAATACATTATTAGAAATTAAATTTTAAATACTATTCTAAATGGTACCAAAAAATGAAATAGGTAAAAATCTAATGAAGTATATAAAGATCTATATGGTGAAAACTATAAACACATGAAACTGCACAAGACCTAAATAAGGTGAGACATATAGTGTTCATAAATTGAAAGACTTGATATAGTTAATATGTTAGTTCTTCCAAAACTTATCTCCAAATTCAACTCAATTCTAATAAAAGTCCCAGCAGTATTTTTATTTTGGAAAATAAACAAAAAATAAACAATGACATAATTCTAAATTTATATGTAATGCCAAAGGAACTAGAATAGCTGAAACAATTTTGAAAAAGAAAAACAAAGCAGATGACCCACATCATTTGATTTCAAGACTTATACAAAGCTACAACAATGAAGACAGTGCATGATGGCACACACCTGTAGTCCCAGCACACATGAGGTGAAGGCAGGAGGATCAATATGAGTTCAAGGGCAGTCTGGGTTACCTAAGGAGTTTCATGCCAGCCTAGACTATATAGCAAGACCTTGTCTCAAAAAACCAAAATCATGATAATGCTAATAATAATGCTAATAATAATAATAATAATAATGATAAATAAATAAAGACAATATGGTATTGGCAAGGTAATAGATATAAATATGGATGAAACACAATACAGATTCTAGAAATAAACCCACATAATATGTACATTTAACAAATGTACAAAGGTAATTCAATGAAGAAAGATTGCATTTTCAACAAATGGTGTGGAAAACTAGGTGTCCAGGATCCCAAAGAAAGTAAAATAAAACCAACCACAACAAAATTCTGCTACCTAACATATTCCATATATTAATATAATAATGTTTATTAACTTAAAATGAGTTACAGATCTACATGGAAAAACCAAAACTACTAAATATCTAGATAAAAACATAGAAGAAAAATCTTTATACCTTTGGTAAAGATTTCTTAAATACAGCATTAAAATTGCAATCCAGAGCTGTGGATATAGCTTAGTGGTAGAATGCTTGGTTGGTGAATGTGAAGCCCTGGGTTTGATCCCCAGTATGTCAGAAAAAATTAAATTAAAAATCATAATTCATAAATAAAAACATCTGATATGTTTGATTTCAGCAAAATTAGAAACTTTTACCTTTCAAAGGGCATTTTTAAGAGACTGAAAAGAGAAGCCATACACTAGAATAAAATTTTTGCTATCTACATAAAAAATAACTCTTAAAATTCAGAAGTCAAACAACTCAATAAAATTGGTATAAATTTTGAATAGATACACTACAAAGAATCTAGATGAATGTCAATTACACACAAGAAAATATGCTGGATATCATTAGTATTAGAGAAATCTGGCAAACCAAGAGCTATTGAAATATGGAGTAACTGCAACTCAGAATGCATTGATTGTAGGAATGCAAAATCATATAATCACTTTGGAAAACTGGCAATTTTCCTTATAAAGTTAAATTTATGCTTACCATATGACCTCTCAATCACACTTCAACTACATTTTTAAGTGAAAACTCATATTCTTGAAAAACAGTACAAATATATAGAGTGGCTCTGTGTAATTACTCAAACTGGAAACTCCTTGTGTCTCCATCTAGTGAATCAATACATTATTTACATCCATATAATGGAATATTGATTAATCAAAAGGAATAAAATTATTGCTATATACAAGCACATTGATTAATCTCAAATAGCCACTGAAAAAAGCTAGGACTTAAATACTGTGTAATGTGATTTATAATGTAAATATGTTATACATGTGTATGCATATGTATAATTCTAGGTTTGTAATATGTATTTTATAAAACCTTTCTCTTCATCTCTCTATCTCTATCTCAGAAGCAATGAGCAAGTCTAGTATGCAGATCTTAATTTCTTTTTTTCTTGCTCTTTTTTTGTGGTGCTGAAGATGGAAACTAGGGTGTTGTGCTACACAAATGTCCTACCACTGTGCTACATCCCTAGCCCCAGATTTTAATTTCTAAATACCATTCTTCACTAAAAAGACCAGGTTCCTTTATTTATATTTTAAAATAATATGTATAATAAGTATAAAGATATATAAATGATATAAAGGCAAATCTTAGGTCTTCTAAGTGATTACATATTCCTTGTTACCACAGATTTGCTTTTTATATTAGTTTTATATTGGATTAAGGTGGTATTTAAAAATTACATTCAGGGAGGTAGAGCTTAGTCCCTTCACCTCATCAAGGGTGGTCAAACTGTTTTTTTTTTTTTTTTTTTGTAGTACTGGGGGTTGAACCCAGGGCCTTGCCCTTGCATGTTTTGCAAGTGCTGGACCACTGAGTGGCACCCCCAGTGCCCCCACTTTTTTCCCCACTTTTTTGAGACAGGGTCTTGCTAAGTTACACAGACTGCCTCTGGTCTCGAACTTGCAATCCTCCTGCCTCCGCCTCCTGAGCCGCTGGGAATACAGGTGTGTGCCATCACACCCAGCCGGGTGGTCAATACTTAATGACTCACTTCCAAAGAATACAGCATAGAGAGGAAAAAAATCATAACATTACACTGGAGAAACTTGGCACTTTGTTAGCCAGTGGTCAACCTTACATTACTAGTGATGTCATGCAGCTATCCAGAAATGCTGATATATGTGATGGGGCACTTCACTTCTGTGATATTATTTCTTTCAACCTACAACCCCAGTCTAATTATGAGAAAATGTAACAGGCAAATTCAAATTTCAGAACATTCCACAAAATTCCTAATCATTACTCCTCACAACTCTCAGGCCATGAAAAATAAGACAGAAAAACTGTCACAGACTAGAGGGAAAAAAGAAGATATAAAGATATGAAATGTGGTATCCTGGAATGGATTCTAGAACAAAGAAAGGACATTGATGGAAAAACTAATAATTAGTGAGGTGTGGTGACAGATACCTGTAATCCTAGCAACTTGGTCGGTAGAAGCAAAAGGATTGCAAATTCAAGGCCAGAGGCAAGCTGGGTAACTTAGTGAAACCCTGTCTCAAGATAAAAAATTAAAAAGGGGCTGAGGATGCAGCTCAGTGGTAGAGAGTTTGCAAAGCATGTGTGAGGCCCTGGGTTCAACCCCTAAGTACTGCAAAACAAAACAAAACAAAAAAATTTAAAAAATACAAAAAGTCTGGTGTTTGGTTAATGGTAATATACCAATGTTTTCTTAGACTGGACAAATTTAATACGATAATGTGAGATAACATTAGGAGAAACTAAAACAGTGAGATGTACATAGAAACTGCAATCTCTAACTTTTCTGTAAATCTAAAATTATTCCAAATAATTAAAAAAACTACCATGATACCTACTCTGTAAAGTCATTTGCTATATTATAAAAGAATAACATCATCTCATTTTACCACCCCAAGCAGAGAAAGGAACCACAGCTTTTTCTACAACATCCTTTTCACTCCTAGTATGTGGATGGACCTCAGTAAGAACTTATGACTTGTCTTCATTGCAAGGGTGCTCTGGTACTTTGCCAAGACAGTAGATTCTCCACACAGTTATTTGCCTCTATGGTTTAATTTTACAGAAAACTATAATTCAATTACATTTTTTTTACTAGGAAATAATCTGACAGTTTTGCCTAGTGGTATCTACAATCTTGTTTCACTGAAGGATATAAATTTTGATGACAACCCTTTGCTGAGACCTCCAATGGAAATCTGTAAAGGAAAACAGTTGCATACTATTACACGCTATCTACAAAGGGCAGACGAAAGAGATGGTAGGTGATGAATGAATTTTCAATTATCATCTGTAAATTAAAAAGTAGATTGCTTTGGTAGGAAACTTTCTATCTGTCAGGACATTAAAGTACTTATCAACTTCCTTTTTGAAAGACTAGGAGCTTATTTTGATAATTCAGACGATTTAATCCAGATCCACACAAATTGAGCCTTTGAAAACAAGCAAATCTCTGTGGAGAGGTGGGCTGCTTTCTATCTATTGATCTTAAAGCCCTTCACTAGGTTTTTCATCTATATGTGGCTTTCTTCATTTCTGATGTTTTGCTAGATATAGTTGTTCTAAAAGATGTCTTTGTCTTGAAGGAAGTCTACAGATCCTGGTACCTGTTACTTTTAGGCCCACCATGACCATCTGTTTGAAATCCTTCAACAGTCTTCATCCCTTCTGCCTTGGAGCTCCCCATCATGTGTCTCTAATTATCCCTAAGGATAGGTCCATTTGTGTTAAATGCTTTTCTACTGGACCAGATGGAGGCTGATTTCTCCAACTTCTGGGATGAACACTTCACTGTCCAATTCTTTACCTGTGTCTAGGTTCCTAGCAAATGGCTTTTCTTTAGGACTCCAGTTTTGCCACTCACTATCACTTGTCTGCGGCTGTACCACTGTGGTGTCCCATCCCATCAGATGTCGGAAGCTAAGCAGGGTCAGGCCTAGTTAGTACTTGGATGGAAGACCCCCTGGGAACAACAGGTTCTGTAGGTTTGGGATAAAGACTTGGCAACCCACTCCCAAAAATCAATCTGCCACTGAAAACCCTATGAATAGCAGAGAAGCACTAACAATACTGTTTCTCCTGTTGTATGTAGGGTTGCTATGAGTCAGACACCAACTTGATGGCACCTAACAACAACAACAAGAATCACTTGTTAGAGTTGATCTAGATTTTGGTCATCCAACTTAATGCACTAGACCAATAAGTATTGATTCTAATTTGGGGACATGGAATATCTACAACTGTCCCCTTAAATCATTCTATCATGTACTTTTCTACATAACCAGGAGCATATACCAGCATAATCTCATAATCTAGTAAGATGGTCACTAAAAAAGGTACTGTACTTTGTAAGCCACATTATACATTCATGTACATGGCTACTATCTAGAGAAGCTTTTGCAAGACTTGAGCACTATTGAAAGAAGGAACCTAAGGGATAAAATTAAAAGTCACAGTAGATGGTTTCTTTAAGTTGTTGTGCAGGTTGATTGTGATATTTACACCTATGGAAGGGGATATATTATGGTAATTATATTTTTATAAGATAAAGGTTTAGGGGTTTTCAAGGATCCATAAAGTATTTCTGTTAGGTATGTTCCTTTAGGTCTGTAGTCATAGCATCCTGGCATTCAATACCACCTGATCTAGGAAGCTAAGGGTTGCTCTGGATAGTTCTTGGATGGGAGACTGCCTGGGAATATCGGGTGCTTCAGGCTAGGGAGAAGGACTTGGCAATCACTCCCAAAACAATCCACCATTGAAAACCCTTTGAATAGCAGAGAAGCACGGATAATGATGCCAGGCATGGCACAATGTCTGGGATTGTTTTGTTCTGTTGTACATAGGGTCGCTATGAGTCAGACGCGACTCAATGGCACCTAACAACAACAACATGGTCTTTTAGAGAAAGGCTGTCAAGTTACATGATTGAACTTCCTAGCTAAAATTCTGTTTCTCAAGTTCTCGAGAAAGGAGAATTTATGTTGTTCTAGTCTTTATGGGAGGGCTGGGATTTAGCTCAGTGGGTAGAGCACTGCACTGCAGTCTCTGAGGTCCTGAGTTCAATTCCCAGCACAGCAAAAATGGGAGAAGGGTCTGGTAATCCACTCCCAAGGCAATCCCGAAACAGTCAGCCATTGAAAACCCTATGAGGGTCGCTATGAGTCAGATACCAACTTGACAGCACCTACCAACCAACCAACCAGTCTTTAAGGGGAAAATGCAATAGGCAATGACAACAGATCAAAGCCAGCAAAAACAAGAGAACCCCAGATATTTAACATCTTCCTGTATATTTAAGGAACCTTCCTACTGCAGGATTGACATCCAGCAAGTACAGGGAGAAGGAGCATGGGAGATGTATTTATTCTGTAATTAGCAAGGATCATTAAAGTCCCCTCTTGAAACTTTTACTTAGGGGATTGGTGTTTTCATTTATATCATTAGTGTGCAATCTAGCCTGAGGAGTTAATAGCACTAAACAAATTGTTAAAATAGAAAAGCTAGAACATATTTGAGATGATTATAAGAGGTGGGAGATCTCTATTTTTTGAAAATTCTCATAGTTCTTGGTCAACAAAAAATGGATCTAGTTCAAATTAGCTAGAAAAAATTTAAAGCACTAGTATTTTATCTAACAGTTACAAAATAAGTTATTTTAATATAAAATATTCATACATATACCATATTTATTAGATTTTGGTTTCTCAAGTTGGTTCATAAATAAACACACAAAAGAGCCAGAACTGAAGGAGTCAAATTCATTTAAAATGCTGAAAAAAATTAAAGAGTTTGGAAATCACTTTAGAGTTGCTTAAAATATCCTTTTAGCAGCCATTTTGGGTTGTAGAACTTTTCAGATTTTAGAAGAAATGGAATGAATGGTTTAAATTTCAAATATTTTAGATCTATATTGTAATTTTCAATTTTACTTGACATATATCTATAGAAGCAGAGGAGAAAAATATTAACTCAAAAGAGTATCTTTTACTAAAGAAATAACTTAAAAATTTCTTTTATGTTAAAATGTAGAGAAAATTTTAGAGAAGATATTCAAGATAGTTGCCAACAATATTGGTGAAAAAAATTTTGAGATTTTGTGTCAAAAACTAAACCTGAGAAACTTAGAAACTAATACTCCTACAAAAAGGTATGTATGAATGACATTTGGTATGTTTATTCTCCTATTCTGATTTATATCATAGTGATATTATATGGTTTTGAAACATTTGCATTAACAGAAACTCTAATTTGATTAGAAAGCTGATTTTATTTTATTACATATTCATGATCCACGTTGGGAGGCCATATAGTATAACAAGGAGCAAAGGCTCTGAGGAAAAACTCCTTGGCTTTTAATCCAAGTGGCTTTGTGAGTTTACATAAATCTTTGAACTTCTCTGTGCCTCAGTTTCTTCACTGGGTAAGTAGATGTACTTACCTAAGACAGTTTTCATGAGGATCAGATGAGATCAAGCTATAAAGCAATATTTTACTGGTTTAGTGTAAGTAATCTCTAATTATTATTTTGAAGGCTTGAGAATTGCATGTATGTGGAAGTGTTGAACTTGTGTAAGGAAACAAGGGACAGGATGGAGTTAACATTCACTTTCTATGTGCCACACTGTGTAGTGAACTTTCATATAGAGTCTCTTCAATTAATTTTAGACTAACTTTAATCTGGCAAAATGGTTTGAAAATTTAGATAAATAATATTTAAGTAGTTTAAAATAATTTTTTCATTGGTAATTAAAGTAATTGTTATTTAAAATTTTTTCAGCACTGATTCATTAAAAGAAAGGGCCTACCAAGCATTTGCTAAATGGAAAGCAGAAAATCACTTATCACTAACTGCTGCTGCTGTCAGAGAACAACTAGTTCGAGCACTAAAAATGATAGGAGCATATGACATAATAGACAAAATAACAGCCTTAAATCTTTATACACGTGCAATTAAATTCTAACCAGTGGACTGATAATAAAAATTGAAAATTTATGATGCACATATATAATTGAAACTGGAGTTTTGAGGTATCTCTCTTCTCATGCATTACGAAGAGATGATTCCAATTTATGACTACCATTCTAATGTTATAATAAAGTATTACAGACACTGTTTGGCATATTTGTTTTAGTGCCTTAGAGTGATGATATTGAATTTGAAAATAATTTTATTAAAATTTGTTATATAATGCTTTTATGCAACCTAAGACTTACAAGTAATAAAATTATTAGTGACTTTCATTGGGTTTAGAAATCAGAGCAGTTTCTTTTTAAATGCTGGCTTAAAAATGGAAATGAATCTACCATCCCTACTTTTTCTCTATTAGGAACAAGCTAGCTTTTTAAAACATAAAGTGGGGCTAGGACCAATATTCCTGTAGTTGAATATCCAGACAGGGTTGATGGAATGGCCATTTCTTATCTTCCTATCCTGGATGGCTCTTTCTTTCTTCTGCTATCTGAAACCCTCTTTCACAGGAAGAATGTATTGCATATATTGTAGGTGCAGCTGTCCTTGTCATGTGGAACCCTCTTCTCCCTTCCCTGTAGCCGTTAATGTCAAGGCCTTCTACCTATTTAACCACAGTGACTAATTCACAGAAAGCCATTTGACTCAACCCAAATCACTAAGAGTTTACCTTGGATTTTTCTAAAGATCTATCAGAGAAGGTGTAGTCTTTCTGCTGGTAGGTTATGAGTATTACAGTTTTGATCTATTATGCACATTTTATGGTAGTCTGTTAAGGGTTGCATGGAAAGAGAAACAAAACCTTGGTTGTATCATTGGGTCCCCATCTAGCCATGTCAGAAGCTAATTAAAAATACTTCTGAACTTTTCCCTTTTGCTCACTTAAGCAAGTATGATTTGAATTTCCATAACTTTGAACGGAAAGAGACCTTCTTCAAGGGTGAAGAATAGTGTAGGCACAGTGCAATTTATGTTGTTTTAAAAAATAACTTTCTATGTGAGAACTAGTTACAGAAGGAATTTATTTTGCAGGTTGGAATTTAAATAGTACATATTTTGTTGTCATTTTTGAAAAGCAACATGACATATTGGTTCAACAACTACAAAGACTACATCTGTACTCTGTCTATTTTTAAACTCCTTCCAATAGGAAAAATAGCATCTATAGTATATTAGCTTAATGACAGCTGTTATTAATGTTCCTCACTGAAGGCAAGATACTGCTATATAACATTAAAGTGGGAAGGACCTTGGAAATTTTCTAGTCAAATCTATTTGCTCATTTTAAAAACACAGAAACTTAAGACCTAGAAAATTAAGTGATATAAACCAACTTCTTTGCCTTTCCTTCAGAGATAAATATATAAAGGCTAAAAAATGTTTTAGGTGAAACTTTGGTATGGAGAGAGAGAAAAGGAGAGAAGAAAGTAGTTGGATAATATCAGAACAATGAAAATGTCCAGTCCTTATCTCTTGCCAAATTGCTATAATAGTCTTCTTACAAATATACTACCATATAGACTCACTGAAACTATATCGTAAATTGCTACCAGATTCATTTTTTAAAAATATACATCTAACCATGTTGCCCTCCTGATCACAAATCTTCCCCCCCACCAGCACTTAGGGGTTGAGCCCATGGCCTTGCACATACTTTGCAAGTTCCCTACCTCTGGGCTGCACCCCTGAGCCCATTTCTTAATTTTTTACTTTGAGTCAGGATTTTGCTAAGTTATGTGGGCTGCCTCTGGCCTCAAACTTGTGATCTTCCTGCCTCTGCCTCCAGAATTGCTGAGATTATAGGCATGCACTACTAAACCCAGCTCACAAATCTTTTATTCATATTTGAAATTTTCATTTTATTTTTATTGTGCATATTTAAGACATTGTATATGTTTCTGATGGGAGAAGGACCTGGCAATCCACTCCCAAGGCAATCCCGAAAGAGTCTGCCATTGAAAACTCTATGAGGGTCGCTATGAGTCGGACACCAACTCTACAGCATCTAACAACAACATGTTTCTGAGGGCCTGCAGCCATACCACCATGGCATCAGATCCTGTCAGATCTTGGAAGATAAGCAGGGTCAGGCCTGGTTAGTACTTGGCTGGGAGACTGCTGTAGGCTTGGGAGAAGGACCTGGTAACCTACTCCTAAAAAACAGTCAGCCACTAAAAACTCCATGAATAGCAGAGAAGCACTAACAGTAGTGTTTTGCCTGTTGTGCGTAGAGTCGCTATGACTCAGACCCTGACTTGACAGCATCTAACAATGACAATGTATGTTTTGAGATTATATATATTTACATAGTAAAATGATTACTGCAGTCAATCAAATTAACACATCCATCACCTCACATAGCTACTTTGAGTGTGTGGGGGTTAGGAGCATCTAAAATCTACTCCTTTAGCAAATTTCCAGCACTTAACATTATTCAGACGTGATATATTAACAATGAACTTATTAAAATAAAAAAAATTATAAACATATTTTATACTGGGCTGGAGATGTACCTCAGTGGTAGGGTGCTTGCTTAGCATACATACAGCCCTAGATTCACTCTCTAGCACCACAAATATATTTTTTAAAAATTAAATTTAAAAACATTTACTTATTTTTAGCCTATTTCCATTCTTTCTTTTGCTGGTCTTCAGTCAAGCTAAGCTATTTAAAACTCCTCAAATATTTTATGAACTCGCACCTCTCTTTTGCATTTATTATTCTTCCCACATGGAGACTGTCTTCTTTTTCTTTGACTGTCTACCCTTCCTGGCTAATAATTTTCTAAACATCTCCGAGGGGACTTTATCCATTCTCTTCTGTTTAAGAATCAAACTGCAGGAGTAAAGATGAAATCTGTAATGGAATTACAAATATATCTAGAAAATGACAGTTATGGGAACCTTTATCTTTAATTATGTACAATTATATTGTATAATAATATTCATAAAATTACTACTGAAAGTAAAACTGATTTTTAAAGAAGTACGCATATGATAGAGCAAAACACAATACAAAACCAAGTACATTTAAAAAACCATAGCTGGTGTGGTGGTGCACACCTGTAACCCCAGCACTTGGAAGGCTGAAGCAGAAGGATCCAGAATTTGAGGCCAACCTGGGCTACACAGCAAGACCTTGTCTTAAAAAAAAAACAAAATCCAAAATCTATGACATGTATAATTAGGTCCTCAATATTGTAATACAGTATCAATATTAAATTCTGTAGTTAACTATGTGTTTCTATTGGTACACAACAGAATTTGCCTGCCTTGCAACTTGGTTTCTTCCCTTCCCCTTTTTGATGGTCTTCAGTTAGCAGTTTATGTAAATATCTTAGAAATTATGTTTCGATCTTGGACAATTCCCATCAACAATTTCTTGTACAGTAACATTTTATTTTTAATCAGTAGAAAGATATAGCCTTTTGACTAGAGTATTTAATCTATTTACATTATATGTAATTATGGATATATTTGGATTTTTAAAAGATAGTTACATATTATAAGGTTCATCCTTTCAAGTATACAATTCAGTGAGTTTTAATATGTTCAAAAGATTGTATAACCACCAACATTTATCTAAAAAAAAAAACTTTCCCTATAAAGAGTTACTCATACGCCCTTCCTTCTGCCTCTGGCAACCACTAATCTGCTATCTATGTTAATGGATTTACCTATTTTGGATATTTAATATTAATGGAAATCATAAAATATGTGGGTTTTTGTGCAGTTTCTTTTACTTAACATAATATTTTAAAGGTTTATTCATGTTGGAACATTTATCAATATTTCATTTTTTTATGGATGGATTAAACAGTCCATTGTATGGACAGCCCTCATTTTATTTATCCATTCATCCATGAATGGACAGTTGGGTTATTTCTACCTTTTGGTTGCTATGAACATTAGTGCACAAGCTTTTGCAGCACACAGGGTTGACCCCAGGGGGGTTGACCCCAGGACCTTGTGCATGCTAGGCAAATGCTCTATCACTAAGTTGTACCCACAGGCCCTTTTCTTTTTGAGACAGAGTCTTGCTAAATTGCACAGGATGCTTCTGGCCTAGAACTTGTCATTCTCCTGCCTTTATCTCCTGAATCACTGGGATTATAAGCATATGCCATGGTGCCTGGCCAAGTTTTTGTTTAAACACTTTTTAAAAAAACTTTGGGACAAACTGGGTGTGGTGGCACACGCCTGTAATTCCAGTGGCTCAGGAGGCAGAGGCAGCAGGATTGCAAGTTTGAGACCAGAGGCAGTCTATGTAATTTGCTGATACCCTATCTCAAAAAAGTAAAAATGTGGGCTGCGGGTGCAGCTCAGTGGTCCAGCACTTGCAGAGCATGCAAACGCAAGGCCCTAGGTTTAACCCCCAGTACTGGGAAAAACAAAACAAAACAAAACAAAACTTTGGGACATATTCCCAAGTCATATGGTATTGTTTTCTATAGTGAATACATTTATATTCCCGCCAGCAGTGTTCAAGGATTTCAGTCTCTCTGAAATTGTAAACATTATAGTGGCTTTGTTTTGCATTTGCTTCATGGCTAGTGATATTGAGCATCTTTCCATGTGCTTATTTGGCCATTCATATATCATCTTTGGAGAAATATCTGATATTCAGATACTTTGCCTTTTTTTTTTTTCCCTGTACTGAAGATCAAACCCTGGGCCTTGCACTCTAACCACTGAGCTAAATCTCCAGCCCTATTTTAATTTTTCTATTTTTTAAAAAGATTTAAATTTTAACTAGCAAACAATTTAATGGGTTTCATTATGCCTTTTTCATACAATTGTGTTCTTTGCTCCTTTTCACCTCATCATTCTCCTCCATTGCTCTTGTCATTCCCCTCCTGGCTTCAGATTGTTGTTGTTGGGTGCCTTCAAGTCGTGGTCTGACTCATAGCAACTCTCATAGGGTTTTCAATGGCTGATTGTTTCAGGTTTCAGGAGTGGACTGCCATATCTTTCTCCCATTTTTGTAGTCCCCATAAAAATGCCACCTCAAGTACCCCCCCCCCCCCGTGCCATCCTCAATCTTGAGGTCACAGAGATTATGTTGTGTCTCATAAAACTTTTGCTTCCTGGTCTATGGTGCCCATTTATAAATTCTTGTGTTGATAGGAACATGAACCTGGACCAAAGGAGTCTGACTTCCTGACCAACACTCCCTACAACATGAGAATGTTATCAGACTACATTTTTACCCTCCTTATGGGAGAAGGGCCTGGCAATCCACTCCCAAAGCAATCCCGAAACAGTCTGCTATTGAAAACCCTATGAGGGTCACTATGAGTCGGATACCAACTCGACAGCACCTAACAACAACAACAACATGGTTAAGTAGGGTTCTGTGATTGACTTCCCAACAATGAAACATGGACAAAAATGATGTTAAGTTGCTGCCAGGTGCTGCCAGATCTACCTGCCAACACCTTTTCCATAGGATTCTCCTTCTCTGACTGGAGTTCCTGGGCAGGGTATACTCACAGGATTAGGGAGCCTGAGTCCCTGAGTCTGAACTTGGAGAAGACTTTATAACCAGGCATAGTTACTTTCTATTCTTAATAAGAAATAAACTTCTAAGAGTTTGAGGTCTTAGAACTGTTTGTTATAACAGATAGCCTACCCTGACTAATAGGAATGGGATTTTCCTAACTATAGCAGCTTCATATCAGTACTAATGCAGAACTTGTAGAAGAGGAAAAAAGATTTATAAAGGTTCCATGATAATAAATGCCCTTAACTTTTCTTCATTTGTATTAGCATTTCTCCTTACTTGCAGAATAAATTAAGTAGTAGAATTCAGAGGCTGGGCATGGCAGTGCATGCTTATAATCCCATCACTCAGGAGGCTGAGGCAAGAGGATCAAGCACTCAAGGTCAGACCAGGTAACATAATAAGTTCAAGGACAGCTGTGTTACACACAGGGGTACCCTGTCTCAAAAGAAAAAAAAGAAAAAAAAGAGGAGGAGGTGGTGGAGAAGGAACATTCTGTAGAGACAGAATACAGAATTCTGTAGGAATACAGAAAATGTTTAATTTTATGTGTATGTGCTATCAGAGATTGAACCCAGAGCCTTGCACATGCTAGGCAAGTGCTCTACCCCTGAGCTGCACACCCAATCCCTTTCTTTTTTATTTTGAGACAGGGTCTCACTAGGTTGTGCAGGCTTGGCCTAGAACTCACTATCCTCCTGCCTCAGCCTCCTAAATCACTGGGATTACAGGCATGCATCACAGCATCCAGTTTAGCCTTGCTAATCTTTATGACAGTTTATTATGCTTCTCTAATAGATTTTGAGTGAATTCCTCACAATTTACCCTGGATTATTATGTGCATTGTGTTCACTTTAGTATATTTGAACTTGAAAAATGGTTAAATAATATTTAAAGAAGTTTTAAAACATGAAACAACACAATGATGGTGAAGTATGGGGGACTGAGATGATAAGCTAACATTTATTTTTTTTATTCATTTGTGATTTCTTCTTTTTAAAAAATCACTTGTTGCTGTTGTTGTTAGGTGCCATCGAGTCGGTATCCGACTCATAGCGACCCTCATAGGGTTTTCAATGGCAGATTGTTTCGGGATTGCCTTGGGAGTGGATTGCCAGGTCCTTCTCCCACTTTTGTGGTGCTGGAAATTGAACTTGGGACCTCAGAGACTGCAGCGCAGCGCTCTACCAACTGAGCTAAATCCCAGCACCCCCCCAAAAAATCACTGTGTGTCACAAAAAGAATAAAAATGAAGTCACACAATCTTATTCTCTTAACACAGCCAATTTAATGCTTGCTGTTTTTTTTTTTTTTTTTTTTTTTTTTTTTTTTTTTTTTTTTTTTTTTTTTTTTTTTTGCAGTACTGGGGGTTGAACCCAGGGCTTTGCACTTCATACTTTGCAAATGCTGGACCACTGAGCTGCACCCCCAGCCCATTTTTTGTTTACTTTTTTGAGACAGGGTCTCACCAAATTACACAGACTGCCTCTGGTTTCAAACTTGCGATCCTCCTTCCTCCGCCTCCCAAGCCGCTGGGATTACAGGCATGCGCCACCATGCCTGGCTCCTTGCATGCTATTTTTTATTTTGGAGTTTATGCACATAGTTCATTCTTACATAATAGCAATGCAGTTTAATACATTGGTTTTGGAGCCAAACAATTTTGTATCACTCTTTGCCACTAATTAGATATTTGGTCTTGTGAAAGTCATCTAATCTGTTCTGATTTTTTTTTGTTTTTTTCAGTACTGGTAGGTTGAACTTAGGGTCCTGTACATGCTTTGCAAGTGCTCTACCACTGAGCTGCACCCTCAGCCCCTTTTTTATTTTTTATCTTGAGTCAGGGTCTTGCTAAATTACGCAGGTTGCCTCTGCCTTCAAACTTGTGATCCTCCTGCCTTTGCCTCCCGAGTTGCTGGGAGTATGTGCATTGCCCCTGACTGATTTATGTGTTAAAAATCCCACAACAGTAAATTTACTTTATCATCCATATTTAAGTGCAGTTCAGGTGTTACGGATCACATCAGTGTAAAATAGAAATCTAGGATTTCATCTTGCAAATCTGAAACTCTATACAGTATTCACTCTCCTTTTTCCATCCACTAGTAGGTACCATTCTGCTTTCTATGAATTTGACAACATTAGCTATCTAACCTAAATAGAATCATATTGTTTATCTTTTTGTGACTGGCTTATTTCATGTAGTGTAATCTCCTCAAGGTTTATTTATGTTGTAGCATGTTAAGGATTTCCTTCCTTTTTAACGATAAATAATATTTCATTGTATGTATAACCACACTTTATCCATTGATGGACATCTGTGCTGCTTCCACTTTCTGGCTATTGTAAATATGTGTGGTGTTATGAACATGGGTGTGCAAATAACGATGTGAAGCCCTGCTTTCAATTGTTTTGGAGGTATATTCAGAAGTGGGATGGCTGGATGATACAGTAGTTCTAGTTTTACTTTTCTGAGGAAACTCTATACTATTTTCCATAGTGTTTGCACCATTTTACAATCTTATCAACTGTGCAATGGCTTCAATTTCATCATATCTTCATCAATACTTATTGTTTTCCATTTTTGACAGTAGCCATTCTAATTAGTATAAGGCTTAATGTGCTTTTAACCTGTTGTTGTAGTTGTTAGGTGCTGTCAAGGCAGGTCTTAACTCATTGCCACCCTATGTACAACAGAACAAAACACTACCTGACACTGTGCCTTGCACCCAGCCCTTTTTATGTTTAATCCCACTGTTGCAGCCACTGTGTCAATCCATCTAGTTGAGGGTCTTCCTTTTTTTGTTGACCTTACATATTCTTTTGTATTCTATATATACATATTCCCATTTTCTATGCTTTTCATAATTATATTTTTGATGACTAATTCCACCCTGTCTTTCATCATTATAATAATAAATTCATTTGAAAATGACAGACATCTGGCATTTAGATTGTTTTCAATACTTGGTGTTCATTGCCATTCCTGTATAAACATTTTTGGTTTTATTTTGAATCACTTCCCAGCAAATATCCAAGTGGAGAAACCAGTTGATATGAATAATTTAACTATTATGCCTTTTACTGCCATTTTTTTTTCCCCACAAAATGATCCTGCTATTGGTCTACTCCTTCATGGACATTACTATCACCTTTTGTTACCTCTCCTGGGATGAAAATGTGTTTTTTCTTTTTTTTTTCCCAAATAACTTTATTGTGACCTACAAAAAAATACTAAAAATATTTATTAGAATCAAAAAATATTCAGCACTCACCAAAATAAACATCTACAATGTTTAGCATCTAATAAAAAATCACTAGACAAGCTGTGGCACAAATCTGTAATCCCAGCACTGGGGAGGCTGAGGCAGGAATATGTGTGTTTTCTAAGCATATCTAGCTCTTCCTTCAGGAAATGGCAGCTGATGAAATTTTAGCAGTATCTATACTAAAAAAAACCCTCAGAAAGGAGATAAAATTAAGACACTATAAGCATGTTAATCTGAAGGTGGCAAGGTAAACTATTCTCTAGTAAAGTTTAATAGTAAGAAGCAATAATGACAAAAGGCTTAACCCATTAGGAAGACAAAACAATCCTAAACATATAATCACAACAGAGCCCTAACACACAAATAAAGCAAAAACTGACATAACTGAAGGGACAATTCTAACATTCAGTAGTAATAGGTTGATAGTTTAATATACTACTTTTAATGATGGATAAAACAATTAGAAGATGAAGAAAGACAAAGAGGATTTGAACACTATATACCAACTAGACTTAAGGAGCATCTATAGAAAACCAAGACAATAGAAGACTCAAATACATTGTGCACATGGAACATTCTCCAGGATAGACTATACTAGTTCATTTTCTGTTGCTATAACAAAATACACAAATCTGGATAATTATAAAGAAAAGATATTTATTTAGCTTATGGTTTTAGAGGTTGTAAGCCCAGGATTGAATGGCTCCATCTGTTTGGCCTTTTGGTAAAATCCCCCTTGACCACATTAAACTATGGTGGATAAAAGATCAGGGAAACTGACATATGCATGTAGAAAAGGGCAAGCGTATGGCTAGGCCTCACTTTACAACACACTTGCTCTCATGAGAACAAACTGGAGTCCTATATGAACTACATTAATCCCTTCTGAGGATAGTACCTCCAATGACCTAATCACTTTTCAAGAAGGCTCTCTCTCTCTCTCTCTCTCTCTCTCTCTCTCTCTCTTTTTTTAAAAGTGGGGAGATTTGAGACAAGGTCTTGCAATATATCCTAGGCTGGCCTGGAACTAACTGTAGACCTCGAACTTATCCTCTTGACTCAATCTCCCAAATACTAGGATGATAGGAGTGTGAAACCACACCCAGCTCAGACCTTACCTCTTAAAAGTTTCTACCACCTTTCAACATCACCATACTAGGGACCAAGTTTCCAGCACATGAACCTCTATGGGACAAACCATATCTAAACCATAGCATAGACTGTATACTTGGCCAGAACACAAGCTTCAATAAATTAAAAAGTATTGAAATCATATAAAGTATGTCTTCCAATCAAAATGAAGTAAGACTGGAAATTAATAACAAAAAGAAATTTTAGAAATTCAACAAATATGTGAAAATAACACAGTCCTAAATAACTAAATAATCTAATGACCAAATAACCTAAATAACTCAAAATGAGAAGAAACAAAGCTGTTGCAACAATGGACTCAAACATAAAAATCAAATAATAATGTTCACAGCACAGTGTCAGGTAGTATTTCATTCTTCTGTACATAGGGTCATTATGAGTTGATGGCACCTAATAATAGCAACAACAACAAAATAACCAGAAACAAAAGTCTCACAAGACAACTGCATATCATTATCCTTTATGACTACAGATGCAAAATACTCAACAAAGAATTAGCAACAAACATATAAAAAAGATTTTATATGATGACCAGGTAAGATTTATCCCAGGAAGGCAAGGTTGGTTCAGCATATGAAAATCATCCAATGTAATATGACAGATAAACATAGTAGAATACAAAACCACATGATTATGTCAATAGACACAGAAAAGGCATTTGACAAAATGCAACCCCTATTTATAATAAATCAATCCCTAAACTAAGACTAGAATAGAACGTCTTCAACCTTGTAAAGTATATCTGTGAAAAATCCATAGTAGCATCATTCTGTTTTTTTTTTTTTTTGGTGGTAGTGGGGGTTGAACCCAGGGTCTCTTGCTTGCATGCTTTGCAAGTGCTGGACCACTGAACTGCCCCCTCCAGCCCATTTTTTCACTTTTTGAGAGAGGGTCTCGCTAAATTGTGCAGATTGCCTCTGGTTTTGAACTTGCTATCCTCCTGCCTCTGCCTACCTAGCCACTGGTATTATAGCCATGTACCCCGTGCCTGGCTAGTAGCATCATTCTTAATGGTGAAAGACTTCATTGTTGTGACAACATGCTTGATATAAACAACTTACTTGTTTTGGCTCATGATTTGAGGTTTCAGTCCACCACAGAAAGGAGGGTGTGGCAGAGCTGAGAAGCTCATATTATGGTGGCCAGGAAGCAGAAAGAATGCCTGCACTCACTGGATTTCTCTTATTTCTCCTTTTAAGCCATCTAGCCCCCTAGCCTATGGGATGATGACACCAGTTTTCAGGGTGGGTCTTTCTGCCTTAGGCAATCCTCTAAGAAAATGTCTTTATATGTACATCCAGACATGCGCTTTGTTAATTTCCTACACATTTCTCAATCCAATTGAGTTGATAATCAAGATTAACAATCATGAGTCCACTCCTTGTCAAGCTGACACCCAAACACATCTCCTTAAACCATAACATTCCACCTCTGGCCTTCAGAATGCTCATGTCCATCTCATAATGCAAAATGCATTCAAACCAACTCCAAGAGTCCTCCGAGTCTTAACAGCTGCAACACTATTCAAAAGTTCAAGTTCAAAGTCTCCTCTGAGACTTAAGGCAAACATTTAGCTGTGAGTCCCTATCAAATAAAAATGAAAGTTACGCACTTTCAAGATAAAACAGTACAGAGTAAACATTCATGTTCCAAAAGGGAGGAATAGGAGAATAGTAAGGTAGGATCAGATCAAAGCAAGATCAAACCCTTGCAGGGCAAACACTAAATACTGTAGCTCCATGTCCAGCATCCAGTATATGTGGTATAAGTCAGGTATGAGCTCCAACAGGCTTGTATTCTTCAAAGACAACTATGCCCTGAAAGATAAAAAGCAGCTATTCATGAAGATGGAAGACTTCAAAATATAATGATCATGAAAGTTGGCCAGTTCTTATGGACAACATTCATGCAGTTGCTGATATTCTATCCTTGTAATGCACCCTTTTCATCTTTCAAGTTTTCTTTTTAGTTTGTTTTTGGTCTTTTAACAACATGCCATGCTATATATTTCATCTTTACATCATACACAATGTTGTTGTTGTTAGGTGCCGTCGAGTTGGTATCCAACTCATAGCGATCCTCATAGGGTTTTCAATGGCTGACTGTTTTGGGATTGCCTTGGGACTTGATTGCCAGGTCCTTCTCCCATTTTTGTGGTGCTGGGACTTGAACTCGGGACCTTAGAGACTGCAGTGCAGCATTCTACCAACTGAGCTAAATCCCAGCCCTCATACACAGTACTGGAGATATAAATTACTTAAAGACTTTTAGAGAGTGCTACTTTGCTTTATGCATTTTTTTGCATATTTGAATTTATAAAAGTGCATTGCATGTTGACTTTTATTTTTGCTTTTTGCAATTCCGATAGGCTTTTATTTCTGAGGTTTGATGGAAGGATTTTTAAAAATGCTGCAAAACCTGACTTTGATATTAATTTGCCTATGGGTTTTTTGAAGATCACTTTTACATGCTTTTACCTAGTTAGGTAGACATAGAGAAACTTTATACGGTAACTCCATATTTATGTGAAGGTTGCTTAATCTGGCAACAGCTTCTATCAGGAACACAGGTGGATGACAATGAATAGGATGAGGAAAAGGAATTTTGAATACCAAAACAGATTCTCAAGGAAAAAACCACAAAGCTTTGAGTAGCCAAAAATAAATATAAAAAATGTCATGTTTCCCATGGATGAGTCCCGCAGATTATCCTATGTGTGAGGGTTCACTCTACAAGAAATTTAGCTTGTTTTTATACAATTCCTCACTTGGACTAGTCAAGTACATGTCAAGGTCATGTGCAGATGACTGGCAGGGCCAGGATTCAAAGTCAGGCAGTCTGACTCCAGAGCCTCTGTTTTTCTTGATTGCTGGGCATTTTAAAATTAATTAATTAGTTAATTAACTAAAATTATTGTACAAAATGATGGATTTCATTATGACATTTGACATTTTCATACATGTATATCATGTATTTTGCTCATATCCACCCCTACCATTACCCTGTCTCCTTCTCCCTACTTCTATGGTACACATTAACTGTGTGTGTAAACATGTGTATATTAAAATTTCCTCAGTAAATGAAGAGATGTCCTTTGAGATCTTGGCTCTTTGGACCACACTACATATGCAGTGGTAACTGGTAATTCATAGTGGTTTTTGATTAGTCTCATGAAGACTTATTATGGTACTTCAGATGATTGCAGTTATAGTGCTGAGTGCACTCTATTACCAACCATAGTGATATGCATCTATATAATTCAATTTTGAATTGTTTAACAAAACCATTCATTTACTTATAATTGTTACACAGTGGGAACTTCCCTTAGTATATTTGTATGTTTATTCTTGTAAAAAATGTATGTTATTGTCTATTTCATTGTGTAAAGTGAAGTATTCTGTCATGCTTTTGTTCCTCAAATAAATTCTCTTTTAACAATGTTTTCAAAATAACTTTTTTCCAGAATTATATTTTAAGGACTTCTATCTTTCAGTATTTTAGACTTTATAGAGAATTTTGATCTTTCGGGATTTTAACAACTGGGATTTATGAGGTTCAGGACTGTTTCAGGCCCAAACTCACTTTAGTGATTCAAGAAGTGGCAGAAGTATACAGAAGGAAGACAAGCCTGGAAGTAGGAAGACCTCATAGGACCCTGTTGCAGTAACAGACAAGAAATGTTATGGTCCTTACTTAAGATAGTGGCAATAGGAATGGAGAGACTTCTAAGGCAGTAGAATTATAGGATTTGCTCAGTGATTAAATGTGAGGCATGAAGGTGGAGGAAAACAGGTACATAGTGGTGCCCTCTCTACATAGGCATTATTGGAAGGCAGGCTGTCAGTGGGATAGTGGGATGGGAGGAGGTAGTGAGTTTAGTTTTTGGATTTACTTACTATGAGATGAAATGTTAGACCTAGAAGTGTCCGGGCAATTGGACACTCCTATTCATTCCTCGAGGGCCTTGCAGTTTTGTCCCCTTCATTGCAGTAATCCCCAGGCTTAGTACCAAACTTGGCTCTTAACCTTGACTGAATAAATGAATTTGGTCAGGCCGTGTTAATGATTTAGAAGAAGGGCTAAATTTGGTAATCATGCTATCAGAGACGCTTATATTTTGAAGCCACAGGAGTAAACGAGGTCAGAGTAACTACTACTTCAAAATCTTTCCCACTAAGCCCTCAGAATAATGGGCGTTCTTGGGAAAAATAGCGCACGACTTCCTCTAACAGCTACATTTATTTTGGAAGACTTATTTTCGTATAACCCGGGACATCAAATGGCCAACATTTGTTAACTTTACGGCTTTATGTTAATACCTGTCAAATCCATCTTAATGGGGTAGGACCGGCCGACTTCGCCCTCGCTTTTTATGACTTCAAGTCCCAAGGGTTTATAAGAAGAGCCCGTCCCTCAGAGCGCCCAGAAAAACGCACCTAGGCAGAATGGGCGTGACCAGCCGGCTCTCCGGGGCAGGGGGCGGTGCTGAAAACGCCGCCTGGCTGACGCGACATAGGCCGAGATCACCTCAGGAGCTCCTGTGCAATCACAGGCCCCGCAGTCACCTCTACGGGTTCGGCAAATCGTTGTCCTGGATCCCTCCGCCACGTTCCGCTCGCGACATGCTTCGGCTCCCTGCGTCCCAGGAACACAGACCCCCCGGGTGGCCCGCCGTTCCCAGGAGGTGATCGTCTCTTAAGCCAAATCTCTTCTGTCCCCGTGCCCCCTGGACCACAAGGGCAGTCTGCTTCCTTCGGTCCTGTCGGTGGCGCAAGGAGACCCCGGGGTTTCGGTGAACTACTTTGGGGCGTGCCCGGCGGCAGGTCCCGCCCCGCCCCGTGACGCACAGGGTGGTGCGCGAGCGGTGGGGTGGCACAGGTTCTGAAATACCCGGAGGCCCTCGCCGCCTTTCAACACCCATCTGCCTGCTCCTATTGCCACATCGATTCCGAGGAGCGGCGGCCACCACGTCCTCCAGTGTCCCTGACGGAGGGTAGCGGCGGCCAGGATGGTGTTGCTGGGTTTACTGCAGGCGGGAGGGTCGGTGCTGGGACAGGCGATGGAGCGGGTGACCGGCGGCAACCTCCTCTCCACGCTGCTGATCGCTTGCTTCTTCACACTCAGCCTGGTCTACCTGTTCCGCCTCTCTGTGGGCCACATAGTCCAGCTGCCGGCTGGAGCGGTACGTGCATCCTCCGGGCGCGGGCGTAGTGTGTGGCAGCCCGGGAGACTGAAGGGCTGGGAGGACTGTGATCGCGACGCTGCCGGGCTCCCTGGCCAGGCTGGCGAGGCTAGGAATGCGGTCATGAGTGTAGTCCTGGCGCCAAAGGTGGCGACCGCGCCCGTGGTCTGCGTGGCTGTGGTTGGCGGGCGTGCGGGAGGCTGGGGTGGTGGCCCTGACAATTGCTACCGTTGTGGCCTTATCCGTCGCTAGATTCGCGACGGCCAGCACGGTCCCCAGCAGCCAGGCCACTTGGAGGCCGTCCTGGCTGCTGCGGTTCTAGCGGGGGCCTTGTGTCTAGTCCTGGCCAGAGTCGTGCTTGCGGCGTTTGTGGTCGTATTGATGGCTGTACAGGCTGCGGCACTGCTGGCCTTGGTTGCAGTGGCCAGTCTGGGGGCTCTGGCACTGACGGTGGTCCTGAGCGCCTTGGTCGCCTGGCTGGCAGACCTCACCGCAATCTGGGTCTTGGTGAGGGTCTTGATGGCGATGTTTCTGGCAGCAGCGGCCCTGGTGGTCGTCATCAGGGAGCCTTGCTTGTGCGATTCACTCCCGTGGACTGTGACATTGCCCCTAATGGCGAATTATATCAGTACCAAAGAGAATATGTTCAGTTTGGTAGAGTGGTGGTGACTAGAGTGTGGTAAGGGCTTTCCTATGATACTTTTAAGATATCAGTTTCTCTAAGTTTGCAGCTTTTTTGAAGATTAGCTTTAAACCTCCCAAATAGATTTGATAAATGCACTCTTAGCAATCATCACTAGGTAGCTTTTGAAAACTACCTTTTTAAAACAGACGATATAAAGTACAAACTAAGTACATTGTACTTAGCACTAGTTCTGACCAAGTAATTTTTAGAATAATATTTGTTTGAACCATAACAGGCATGAGGCATGTTACTATTTATTATTTTTCCTACACATGTGGTTTTGAGGAAGTGGTATTTGTCATTGGAAAGACAAAGGTACCTTTAATGTTTAAAGTTGTTCTCACTATTAAAGTTGTAGTGCTTTATTTCAGACCACCAAAGATCTGAAGAACATCATCCTTTTTCATCACTGCGAGCTTGACTTAGAATTTGTGGGTCACATCTTGTGGCATCTAAAGTAATTTTTGTGACAATTGCTAGAGAATTCCTGTAGTTCTATTCTCTTTAAAAATCAGTGGATGTAGTTCATTTGCAATAAGAGAAGCATGACATGTTCTTTTCACTGTAAATGTAATTTAAACATTTCTCTTTTTATACCTCAAGTTACTGTTTGGCTTTTTCTGTTCTTTAGGCAAAATTATGGAACTGAATTTGTGAATGAGAGTAGAAGTGAAGAAACTAGCTTTGACCTTCCTGTTTTGTTTTTTTTTTTGTCGTTGTTTGTTTTTTTTTTTTTTTTTTTTCCTTTCCTTTCCTTTTTTTTCCCTCTCCCCTGCCCTCTTTTTTTTTTCCCCTCAGAACTTGGGGGCTGAACCTAGACCCTCATGGATGCTAGGCAAGTATTCTACCACTGAGCTGGACCCCCAGCCCCGTTTTTATGCTTTATTTTGAGACAAGGTCTTGCAACATTACACAGGCTGCCTCTGGCCTTGAACTTGTGATCCTGCTGCCTCCGCCTCCCAAATTGCTGGGATTACAGGTGTGTGCCACAGCATCTGGTTCCCTCCTCCCTTCCTCCCTCCTTTTCTTTCTTTCTTTCTTTCTTCTCTTTCTCTTTCTCTTTCCTTTTCTTGTCTTTTCTCTTTTTTTCTACTAATGGCTAGAAAAGTTGTCTGAGCCACCAGTAATATTGGATTTTCTTGACAGTGTCCATCATTTAAAATTGCATTGCTTTCCTATTTGGCTAGTCATTTCTCTTATAGCATGTTTTGAGTTTCTGTTCTTTTTAACTATACTTTCTCACCAAAAATACTGGCATTTTGGCTGTTATTTTTTTCAATGTTCCACTTTTTGGTAACTTCTTTTAGTATTAATGGAAAATTTTATTTAATTATTTGGTCATGAAAATAAACTGGGGTTTTCTCTTAGAATGAAATGAGAACTGAAAAAAACAATTTTGTTTTTCCTTGCAGAAAAGTCCACCATATATTTTTTCTCCAATTCCATTTGTTGGACATGCCATATCCTTTGGGAAAAGTCCAATTGAATTTTTAGAAAATGCATATGAGAAGGTAAGTCTTCCCAGTAATCAGAGGCGAAGAAACTAGTTTAGATAAATGCTTTTCAACTTTTCTTGTAAATGGTAGAATGTTAAAAATAAACAACAACAACAAAAAACCTTGTGACCTTATCCTTATTGACAGTTTATTAGGTTAGGGGTGTTGAGTTGGGTCCATTTCACAGAGACCCTATGGACAACAAAATGAAACACTACCTAACACTGTGCCATGCCCATGGTTGTTTTATGTTTGAGCCCATTGTTGTAGCCACTGTGTTTCTTCTCACTTTGAGTCATCCTACATCAGCAAAATGGAGGTCCCAGGGGCTTTCCTCTATTCCCATCATTATGGACCACTCTACTTTGAGGTGCAATCCTTCCCTGGTTGTTTCTTGCCTTCGGGCCTGAGGTACTAATTTTTGGTTACTATATTTGACAGTGCTTCTCTACTATTCAGAGGATTTTCAATAGCTAATTGTTTCAGGGGACTGGGGTTTAGCTCAGTTGATAGAGTGTTGCTCTGCACTCTCTGAGGACCTGGGTTCAGTCCCCATCACTGCAAAAACAGGAGAAGGACATGACAATCCACTCCCAAACTAATCCTGAGAACAATCAGCCATTGAAAACTATGTGGGTTGCTGTGAGTCTGACTTGACTTAACGGCACACAACAATAACAAATTGTTTTGGGATTGAGCTGCGAGGTCTTTCTCTCTAGTCTGTCTCAGTCTGGAAGCTCAGCTGGAACCTATCCACTATGGGTGGCCTTGCTGGTATCTGAAGTACCAGTGCCATAGCTTTCAGCATCACAGCAACATGCAAGCCCCCACAGCATGACAAGCTAAGATGCAGGGGTATTGACAGTATAGAAAACATAAAATTGAAGTTGCTCTACTTTAGGAGGTAGAAAAGCTTTGCAGAACTCTACACTTTTAGCTTCTCCCAGTACTCTGAGACACCACCGAGGAAACTCGTAGTTCTAACCATTATAGTTTCAAAAACATTGTTCTAAATTTTGTTTTCACTGATTATAATTAAAATTGATAAAACTAACCCTCCTTTTCCCTAATCATGCACCTCTGGAATTTCCTAAACTTCTCTGTTACGTCTTTTGTGACTTTACTCTTCATGTGGATGGACTCACGTGGTATCTTTGGTATCAGAGATATCAAATCTTTGCCCCTCTTCTCCTAATGAATATTCCTATGTCAATTCAACCACTTACTCCATAGTTCTATTCTGGATTTCTTAACTATTTTACCTGATAATATTAATTTAGTCACTATGTTCTTAGACTATGCCTTCTCCTGGTTTCCTTGTGCAACTTCTTTGATTATAACCATTCTTTGATTTTATTAGATTTTCTAGCCCATTTTCTCATTTACTTTGCTCCTGATCTATCAGCTTTCTTTCTTCATTTCCTTTTTCCTTGTTGGATCATTTGAGTTGCACTCCTTTTTTTTTTTTTTTTTTCCTAATTTTGAAGGATTGAGCCCAGGGCCTCAATGCCTGCTTTGGAAGAGCTCTGTCACTGAGGTGCACTCCCAGGCCATTTTTTACTTTTTATTTTGAGCCAGGTGTAGCTAAGTTATGCATGCTGCCTCTGGCTTCTACCTCCTGAGTGGGGAGGATTACAGGCACATGCCACTTCGTCCAGCTTTAGTTACTCTTGCTAATACCTTCAGTTCCCTGCTGTTGGGTCTTTACACTATGTTAACCTGGCAAAACTCCAACTATGCAGAGATCCAGCTACTCATTTTCTTATCAGATTGGTTCTTTCCTAATTCCACAATTGCATATTTTGCATGACATTTGAATATTGTTAAACAATTCTATTATGTTGTGATTGGCTTGCTTTCTGTTATGGTTTGAATCTGAAATGTCCCCAGAGGTCATGTGTTTAAACTTTTGGGACCAGATGGTGGTACTGTTTGTGGAGGCTATGGAACTGTGGGAGATGGGTCATCGTTTTGTGGAAGTGGGTCACTGGGAGCAGACCTTTAGAGATTTTTTAACAGACCCTGGCTTCTGGCCACCCTCTGTTCCTGATCCATCATGATGTGAGGTCATGTGCCGGATACCACCGCCATGACTACTCTGCTACCATTGTGGAGCGAAATTCTCTTAACTGTGAGCCCAGTAAATCATTCCTGCCATGAGTTTGTTTTGGCCAGGTTGTCTGCCACAGCAACACATGAGCTGACTAACACATTTTCCTACTCATTTCCGTGATTAATTCAAACTTACTTTTCTAAACTTCTGTATCTTCTACCTCTTCATCAAAGCAAATGGTTTTCTCTACTGAAGAGTGATTTAAAGCCATTCAATGAAAACTCCCTCTTATGCTCAATTTCTGTTTTTTTTTTTTTTTTTTGTGGTACTTGGGGTTGAACCCAGGGCCTCACGCTTACATGCTATGCAAGTGCTGGACCACTGAGCTGTACCCTCAGCCCATTTTTTTACTTTTTGAGACAGGGTCTCGCTAAATTACACAGATTGCCTCTCGTCTTGAACTTGCGATCCTCCTGTCTCTGCCTCCGAAGCCACTGGGATTACAGGTGTGCGCCACTGTGCCTGGCTTCATATTCTCAATTTCAAACAAATCTATATGTGTTCTATTTTCATCTCGTCTTATCATGGTAGTATTATAAAACATTTACTTTATGCCAGGATTTAGTGCTTTCACTAAATCACTACAAAACCCCTTCAGGTATATATGTTTTATAGATAATGAAACTGAGAAACAGAGGTTATATAATTTGTTATTACATTTATTGCTAGTCAGTGGCCAAGTCAAAATTAATACATAATTTGATTTCTGGGCTTATTTTTTAATAACGATGGTAACAGAAAACAAAGCCGTATTTACTGTGACCAAGGGACTCTTCTCTGCCCTATATATATAATTTATATAACCTTGACAGGCGCTGTATGAAGTGGGTATTTTTTTTTTTTTTAACCACCATTTTAGAGATGAGGGAAACTGAAGCACAGAGAGGTTAAATTTTCTGACTGTAGGACCAAAGTCATGTAGTCATAGGTGGAGGGGCTGGGATTTGAACCCAGGAAAACCAGCACTAGAATCTTGTGCTATAGCTCACTATATTCTACTACATTAATACTATTATATAATCTTTTGCCTCCTTTTGGAGGCTGAGCTCTCTATCCTTTCTTTGTCTCAAGAACTTTATACTCCTTATATATTTCTTCTTTCAGTGTGTATCTTCTCTCTCAACTGGATCATTCCCTTTTTCTCTGAAAAATCTTAAAAAATCTTCACCCATTTAAGAAGAGCAAAGCTTCTTTTAACCACCCAGTCTCATCTTATGCCCCTCTCACTTCAATAACTTACTTTACTCCCTGTCTTTATTTCCACAACTTCTATTTACTTCCTCTTCAGTCTATTCTGGTCTTTCTCCTAGTCCCTTTGCCAGTAAGCTCCATGTCACTAATCAGTGGACTTAGTGTCTTTCCTAATTCAGTTGTGGGCTGATGCTGGCCATTTACTCTTGGGGTTCTGTTAAGTTTAGTCTTTTGCCTTTATTTTCTGAGTGATCTCCTCTGTACCTGGGGCTTCAGTTACTGGCCATATGTGGATAACAACCAGATTAATATCTCCCACTCAGGTCTCATTGAGCTACAAACCTGGATGCCCAATTCCTACATGATTCTTTCTCTCAGTTGTCTCAAAAGCATCTAAAATCCATTATTTCTGATGTTTAACCCCTGATTTTTCTCTCTCCAGTTCTGTTCATCCTATCCTTGTTGTTGTTAAGTGCCATCAAGTGGGTATCGAACTCATAGTGACCCTACATAAAACAGGTGAAACAGTATTGTAAGTGCTTCTCTGCTATTCATAGGGTTTTCAGTGCCTTATTGTTTTTTTATTGGGGGTTGAGGAGTGGGTTGCCAAGTCTTTCTCTCGAGCCTACAGCACCTTATGTTCCCAGGCAGTCTCCCATCCAAGTACTAATCAGGCCCAACCTGGCTTAGCTTTGGAGATCTGATGAGATCAGTTGCTACAGTGATATGGCTGCAGGTCTTTTATTTTTGTTTTTCCAGTTTTGCAGTGCACCAAAAGCATAAGATTCCTTCTTGACACTTCACTCTTCCTCTACCAATTCATTGTCAAGTCTTCAGAGTGTATCCCCAAAATAACTTAGTTATCTATTTGCTTTATGTCCCCTGCAGCATCATTACCTTATGCCAAGTGTTTATTATCAGATTTCTACAATGGGTTCTGTCTGGTCCTCTGACCTGTTCTGCTGCTATCCAACTATCCTTTGCACATAGCAGACATGGATTTTAAAAATATAAATAGACTAATATGTCTTCCCCATATGGCTTCCTATTGCTTGCAAGGGAAAACTTCCATAATAGGGCTTATCAGGCTGTATGTGTCTAGGCTCTGCCTGACTCTTGACTGTCATCTCATCTCATCTTTCCCCTTTCTCTCCCCTTTAGTGCTTTTTGTGCATGCTTCACTGCCAAGCTACCTCTTGCTCATTCTTTAAGTCTTGGCCCAGTTGCCTTTTCCTCTTTAGATCTCCCTTTTTTAGGTTCTCCCATTACAGAGTTGTTTTCCTTTGTGTAATACTTGTCATACTTGCAATTTCACATTTGTTAATGTGACTATTGAATCTTTCCTAGTAGATAAGCTTCATGAGTCAGGGACAGTATATTTTTTTTATTGGAAATTTTTAATGTACATCTTAATGTGATTCATTCTGACGTGCATTTCATTGTGATGTGTCCATATATGGATTTTGTGGTACATTCCACAGATAAGTTCTCTCTTACCCTCTATTCACTTCCTCCCCCCATCTCACCCCCCTACTAATAAAGACTTCTCTTCCATTTGCTTGTCTTTTTATGGTAATATTTTTCTATATATCCATGGGTCCCAATTATGTTTAAGATCGAATCTTTTTCTGTAGTGAACTATCTTTTTACATTGTCCGTACTATTACATGAATTTTCTAGCCCATCTATATTATTACCATTCTTTGGTATTCTTGGTGTTGTTATAGTTATTTCCAGGACTATTAAAGTTGGGCTGTTAACCCTGAGGCCACCCCTCCCCCATTCCTCACTACTCCTTGTTCTTCCTCTCCCCCCTCTCCTTTCCCAGGATTTCCTCCTTTTGCTAGATCCCTCCCTCCTCCTTTTGTGTTCCCCAAATTGAGGGACAATATTTTTTGTTCCTAATTACATCTCTAGAGTGTAGTTTTCAATAAAAACAAAGCAAAACAGAAAACAAAACCCAAACCAAACAAAAAACCAACCAACCAACAAGGTAAAGTATTCAACACCAAACTAGGTTAACAATAAAAATAATGAAATGATCAGTGTTGGGATAATAGTGTAAAATTGATAATAAGTAAATTTCTAGTGTATTCACATAGAAAGTACTATAAAAAAGGTCATGTTGTGATTACTCATAAATTTTTCACTAAAGGATAAAAAGGATGTTCTTAGAGGTGTTCATTACAGAATTGTGTAATGTGTAAGTGAAAAAAAAATCCTGAGATATCACTTATATGTCCAGTAATGAATAAGCAATTAACTAAGTTAACATTTTCATTTCAAGTGATAGAAAACATTAGATATCTCACATTTAAATGACAGAGAATATTTTAAATGTAAACAGTGAAAACAGCAAAATAAAAAGTATTTATACTGCATTTGCAACTGGATACACATAATTATAAATTTAGACAAAGACAGAAGGTGGAATATGGCAAGATGAAAAGCATTGCTTTAAAGTTTATGAATGTTCTGAATCTTTTCAACAATATATTATTTTCTGATTTAAGAAATGAGTATCTTAATGGTGTGTATGTGTATTTTTTCCTTTTCTTTCTTGTTTTTTTTAAATGCAGTATCATTATGGGTACCTTTCTCTTTTTAGTATGGACCTGTATTTAGTTTTACCATGGTGGGTAAGACATTTACTTACCTTCTGGGGAGTGATGCTGCTGCACTGCTTTTTAATAGTAAAAATGAAGACTTGAATGCAGAAGATATCTACAGTCGTCTGACAACACCGGTGTTTGGAAAGGGAGTTGCATATGATGTGCCTAATGCAGTAGGTTACACTTTTATCTTGAATAAAAATAAATCTGTACTATGATAGTTATAGTTAGTAGTGTAATATTACATATTTATAGTGTGAAAACAACTTATTCCTTGGTTCAAAAAAATCTGAAGACTCATGAGACATTTAAAAGAAGAAAAACCATGGGCAGCTGATAAGGAGTGAGTATTTGTAGTTGCTGGCAAGGGCTAAGCAATTTTAAAGGGCTTTCTATACAAAGAAATGGGATCATTGGGATTTTATTTGAGAGGGTAATAAGAACATCCCATTATTATCAAATGGACTTCCTACCTAACCACTGCTGCCTGAAATTGTAGCATAAGAGCTTCGAGTTTAAAAATGCTGACTTCAGAAGTCATCTTTTAATGCAGCTACTTGAAGTGGGGTGTGTGTTTGGGTATGTGTGTTTCCTCTCTAACATTGCATGTTAAAGTGTTGTGAGTTGATATAGAACATAAATTAGATAACTGGTCTAGCTGCTTGGCTATGACTGTAACAAATAAGCCAGTACTCAAGTGTAGCAGTTAGGAATTGACATTAAATTTTGTTTCTGGAGATGGGAGAGTGGTGGGGAAATGAATCATTCTCCTTAAATTCAAAAGCAAGGGCCTTAGACAAGCTCTCTGTTCAAATTTTATTTCATTTTTTATTCATTCAGTTTTATTACATTCCTAAAATATAAATGCTCCAAAGAGGTAGTAGTTGTCTTAGTATAAATGTATTTTATTCAAACTACGCTCTAATTAAACTTCTGGAAGATAGTGTCTATGAAGAATGAATATGTGAAGGACAATAAAAATAGCATTGAGGTATAATGGACTTTTGGGAAATTGTATTGACATCTGGGTTGGGTTAGAAGACTGGAGGATAACCAGAATAGCACAAGGGAGTCCTGGAGTTAGGGCTGGGAAAAAGGTGTATAGGAAGGAAGGCAGAAGGTGGGATTCTTAATTTATCATTTGTCTCAGTCCCTGGTAGCAGATACTTTCTACATGTTACTTCAAATATATGCATAATGTTCTTAAGTTTCCTATGTCTGATATAGTTTTCCTTTTACTGTGTTTATTTTCCAAATTTCAGAAAGTTCTTTTCTTTAGTGTTATAATGTTAGAATAACATAATGGATCTTACAGTAAAGAAAAAATGTATTTTAATGCTGTATACTCTAAATATTTTTGAAGGTTTTCTTGGAGCAGAAGAAAATGTTAAAAAGTGGTCTTAATATAGCTCACTTTAAACAGCATGTTCCTATAATTGAAAAAGAAACAAAGGAATACTTTCAAAGTTGGGGAGAAAGTGGAGAAAAAAGTAAGCATTTGTCCTTAAGTTACAATTTTCTGTAAATAGAGACCTAGAGTATATATAGGGGTATATACAAAACCAAGTACAATGTATATAGAATTACCTTAGATTTAATGAGAGGGACATGTTCTGATTATCATGGAGTTGTAATTGGGAATCCAGTCCTTATTACTGGACTATGGTAAGTATTGTCGTTAGAGGCAAATGCTATGTCTATAGCAGGAAGCAATACTTACAGGTCAGTAGGACCTAGGGCAGTAGATCACTACGTTCTGGGTTTGGGCTTCAGCTTCTACAGAAGATCTGGAAACTTGATTTTATTTTTAGTACATCTTTAAAGCTAAGCTGATGTGATATATTTTCTAAGCATGTAAGAAGCTGATATATACATTAGAATGCCAACTTATCTATTTGTTAATTAATTGGGTCTTTTTTCTTTTTTCTCTTTCTTTTTTTTTTTTTGTTATGTGTGATAGGGTCTTGTTATTTATCTCAGGCTGGCCTGGAACTCACTATTGTAGCCCAGACTGGCCTCAAGTTCATGATCCTCCTGCCTTTGTCTCCCAAATTTTTGAATTACAGGCATGTACCACCATACTTGAATAGTTAATTTATTTTTTAAGACAGGATCTTGCTATGTAACCCAGGCTGGCCTCAAATTTATAATCTTCCTACCTCAGCCTCCTGAGTCCTGGGATTATAGGTGTGTGCTACCATGCCTGGCTAGAATGCTAGTTCAATAAATACACATGAAACATATCATTATTGCACCAAGAGGACCAGAATTTTTGCTGGGTTTTTTTTTTGTTTTTTTTTTTTTTTTGGCAAAATACAATTGGAAGGCCAAATGTTCATTGGAAGTGCATTTAATGAACATGGAAGAACAGAGAATTAATTGAATAATTTTTATGACTTTTAAGTATCATCAAAATGTGCTTGCCTGATGCATTTGTCTCCTGTGTTGGGATGTATCAACTGGTGATTAGTTACAGTTTTCTTTTATATATAGCCAAGGCTTCAGTGTTTACTCCTGATCTTCCTGCATTCTATCTGGGAAAAATCCAATGTTTGGTCTTTAGAATGCCATTTCTGGCAAAGTACCTCATTGTTGTCTTCATATATACTAGATAATCTTTTTGCTGTTTTTGTGCTGTGACCTGGAAACAGATCACCACATTTATTTTCATCTCTATTTTATCTTTCCAAGATGAATGAGAGATGCCTTTGTAGCATCTGTTTTGCCAGGCCAGAAGGGCAGTGTCTGCCTATAATTTGATTTATTGCTTCCAGTGTTCTGCTTAGCCACATATCTGTCTATGCACTTTTTTGTGGTATGAATATGATCTTGTTTGTACTTGAATTTGAGTTTTTTTAATTCTCATTTTTCCTTCATAATCCTTTTATGTCTTTAGGAATATAATATTTCAAAAGGCTTTTTGGAATTGTAATGAGAATGATCTTTTATCCCACTAGATTTGTTTGAAGCTCTTTCTGAGCTCATAATTTTAACAGCTAGCCATTGTTTACACGGAAAGGAAATCAGAAGTCAACTCAATGAGAAGGTGGCCCAGCTGTATGCAGATTTGGATGGAGGTTTTAGCCATGCAGCCTGGCTATTGCCAGGTTGGTTGCCTCTGCCTAGTTTCAGGTATGAATAGTTTCAGGTATGAATAAAGATATACTTGGTCATTTGACTGTATAATTGCTGTAGGTATGCTTTCAAATTTGGGCAAGTTATGAACCCTCATTATTATTATTTTTTTCAGTACTATGGGGTCATACCCAGGGTCTTTTTATTTTGAGACAGGGTCTTGCTAAGTTGCAGAGGCTGCCTCTGATCTTAAACACGCAGTCCTTCTTCTCCTTTAGTCTCCTGAGTTGCTGGGATCACAAATGTGCACCACATGACATCTGGCTTGAACCCCTATTCTAAGAATTCAAGGCAGGTTTTCTCCATATTGTTAGGTGCCGTCGAGTCGGTATCCGACTCATAGCGACCCTCTGTACAACAGGGGAAACACTATTGTCAGTGCTTCTCTGCTGTTCATAGGGTTTTCAATGGCAGATTGATTTTTGGGAGGGGGTTGCCAGGTCCTTCTCCCAAGCCTGCAGCTTCTGGTGTTCCCTGGTGGTCTCCCATCCAGGTACTAACCAGGCCCGACCCTTCTTAGCTTCTGAGATCTGATGGGATCGGATGCCACAGGGCTACGGCTGCAGGCCTTCTCCATATAGTGCGCTCATTTAAAGTAAGTTTCAACTGGGTGCTATGGTGCACGCCTGTAATCCCAGCAACTCAGAAGGCAGAGTCAGGAGGATTGTGAGTTCAAGATCAGAGGCAGTGTGCGTAATTTAGTGAGACCCTGACACAAAATAAAAAATAAAAAACTGGTTGAGGGTGCAGCCCAGTGCTAGAGCACTTGGAAAAAGTATGTGTGAGGCCCTGAGTTCAACCTCCAAGTACTGCAAAAATAAATAAATAAATAAAGTTTATTTAAAAGGTATTTTGTTGTTTATTCTAATCTTTTACTTTATCTTGTTTTGGTTTTTTGAGACAAGGTCTTTGTAGCCCAGTCTGGCCCAGAACATTTCTATGCAGCTCAGGCTGGCCTGGAACTTGGGATTCTCTTGCCTGATCCTCCTGAGTACTGGGGTTATAGGGTTGCACCACCATATCCAGCTCTATTCCTGTATATTTTTAAGTCTGCTAACCTTACATATTCCTTTTAGTCAGGAAAGTCTCTGAATTATACCTCTTTTAAGCACTAGCTTGAAAGTCTTTGATGATTTTATAGTATGTATATTGTAGAGCTCTTTCTTTGGAACATTTGTGCTTTTACTTACCTTTCTGCTTGTCTCTTGCCAATTGTACTGTAATTTCCTTCAGGGCAAGGGCAGTCTCTGATGCGAAGAAATATTGCCCCTAGGACTTGGTGAATAGCTTAGTGTCGTGCATATTGAAAGGCTCTCTGTACCTTAGTGGGATCATTTCTGTGTAGGGGAGCGATGGGGAGAACTTAAGTTGATATTCCCTTTCCTTTGATTTCTGCTGCTTCTGTCAAGTTACCAAATAAAAGTTGTTGGAGTAAAAGGAAAGCCAGGAGACGTTCTCTGGAGTCCTCTGGACTTGTAACACCTTATATTTTATAAGAAATTTTGTAGTTTAACTTATTTATTTTTAATTTTTAATTTTCTTTATTTATTTAGATAGGGACTTGTTACATAGCCCAGGCTGGCCTCAAACTCTCAGTGCTCCTACTTCTACTTCCCAAGTGCTAGAGTTATAAATGTGCACTATTATGCCAGGCTCTTGCAGTTTAAAAAAATGGTTTTATGAATATTACATTAGAATACCCAGCACTGCTATTGGCCCATGGTAGGTTTTACATAAATGTGCATCCAGCCTATTTGCAGCTGCCCCACCTATCTCCTAGGTGAAGTCAGAATTCCTGATCTTGATATGATCGCCTAGTGTCTGTCTGTTTTACTTGGACAAATGGATTTAACCAAAATTTTCTATTCACTTTCTCTTAATTATGTTTTGGTGCTGAGGATTGAACCTAGGGCATTGTACATACTAAGCATGTACCTGTACCACTGAGCTATACCCCACCTCCTCCGTTCACTTTCTTAAACAAGTCTTGTGTTTTACTGGCTCTGCCGTGTTCACACTTAATGTTAAGCTTGAATGTCTTCTTCCTTTCTATACATATTGTCTCAGTTAATCCTCAGTAACAGTCTTGCAAATGAAATAGGGCAGGAGTTTTTTTTGGGGGGGGGCTTGATTATAAGAGGAGGCTTGGGAGTCAGATTCCCTGGTTTTAAATTCCAGCTCCATTGCTCACTAGTGATGATCTTCTGCAGCTACCTGTGAATTTTGGGCTAATATTATCTACCTTATAGTACTTGCTACATAGTGAGTAAAGGTAAAATTTTGGGAATTGAAGTTTGTTAGTTAAATAAGGTTGCCTTGAGATAGGTCCTGAGTTTCAAAATGAACTTGATCCTAGAAAGTATTATTTTATTTTTTAAAAATCATTTTTATCTTTGAATTACAGACGCAGGGACAGAGCTCATCGAGAAATCAAGAATATTTTCTACAAGGCAATTCAGAAACGCAGGCAGTCAGAAGAAAAAATGGATGATATTCTCCAAACTTTACTAGACTCTACATATAAGTAAGAGTTGTCCAGGTCACATTTTATGCTGAAGCAAGAAATGACACATTAAAACATAGTTAGATGATATTTTCAGTTAATAAATAAGGATGTTGGTTAGAACCTTTGTTACTTGGAATCTCATGCTTTATTGAAAACTCAGTGACTGGGCATGATGAAAATTTGCTAATCAACTGTAATGAAGTTTTTTTTTTTTTTTTTTGTGGTACTGGGGGTTGATCCTGGGGCCTCGCGCTTGCATGCTTTGCAAGTGCTGGACCACTGAGCTGCACCCCCAGCCCTTTTTTTTTTCTTTACTTTCTGAGACAGGGTCTCGCTAAGTTATGCAGACTTCCTCTGGTCTCGAACTTGCAATCCTCCTGGCTCCACCTCCCAAGTGGGCCACCATGCCCAGCTTGTAATGAAGTTTTTTGTAATCTAAGCCATGTTTTCTGTTGTTTGATTTCTTCCCAGAGGGGAGGAAAAAGTCTGACAAAAGTGGTAGGCAAATGAAAGAGATAATTATTCCTGAAAATGTATTCAGTATGACCCTTCATTTAAAAGTTGAGACATGAAATGTGTCTGACAAAATGTTAAGTTGGTGTGTGGTTCATTCTCTAGGGATGGGCGTCCTTTGACCAGTGATGAAATAGCAGGGATGCTCATTGGGCTGCTCTTGGCAGGGCAGCATACGTCTTCAACTACCAGTGCCTGGATGGGCTTCTTTTTGGCAAGAGATAAAACACTTCAAGAAAAATGTTACTTAGAACAAAAAACCGTCTGTGGAGAGGATCTGTCTCCTTTAACTTATGACCAGGTTTGTTGGATTTTTCAGTTTCTTTGGTGCCTTGTCTCTTTTACAGGAATTCTTTGGGGTTTTCTATATTCTTTAGCTTAAATTGATAATAGCTTTTCTATTTTTAGAAAATTCTCCATTGTTGTTGTTGTGGGGTGCCGTGGAGTCGGTGTCTGACTCATAGCAAACCTACGTACAATAGACGAAACACAATTGTCGTTGCCTCTCTGCTATTCATAGGGTTTTCAGTGGTGAATTGATTTTGAGGAGTGGGTTGTTGGGTCCTTCTCCTAAGCCTGTAGCACCTGGTATTCCCAGGTGGTCTCCCATCCAAGTACTAACCAGGCCCGACCCTGCTTAGCTTCTGAGATCTGATGGGATCCGATGCCACAGTGCTACTGCTGCAGGCAAATTCTCCATACCGTTACCTAAAACATCCCACCTAAAACATCCCAATATTATTGCTTCTTTCCATTGAACTTTATCAGATATGTTTTGGATTGAGGCCTTCGGGATCTTTGAAGTCATTTCTTTGGTACTGCCTTGACTTTAAAGTTTGGTTTCTGTAGGTAGAGGCAATTACTGTATAGGTGTGTTGTATATCTTATGAAGCATCTGGATTACTTATAATTCTGTGTCCAGAATGGCCTATGCTTGGGTAGAGCTTTCCTCCTAACTGTTGTAATGGTAGTAATGGGGGCTAGAACTCCATAAACTCTGTAGCTAGCTTGCTACAACAGAAAGGAAGAGAAGAGGATGCGTTGTACAACCTGAGATTCACATCTTTGAAGCAAACCTTTGTCGTATCCTCTTCCTGTTATTTTCTTGTGTTTTAGGCATTATTAATATGGTATACTACATTAATTTTCAGATGGTAATTCTTATATTCCTAGGAAAAATCCTATTTTGTCATACAGTCCATTTCATATGTTATGTATGTTTATATGAATTCTGTTTTGTGTGCTAGGTTTTTTTGAGGATCTGTATTCACAACGTATTGGTCTACAGTTTTATTATGTCTTTGCCTGGCTTTGGTATCAGGTTCATACTACTCTCATAATGAGTCTGGAAGTTTTTCCTTTCTCTTGTGTTTTTTAGAAGAGTTTGCGAAGGATTGATATTCTTTTTTACATAGCTAGTAGGATTCACCACTGGAGCAAGCTTGATCTGTATCTTTCCTTATGGAAAGTTTCTTGATCACTGATTAAATCACCTTGCTTGTTATAGGTGTATTTAGATATTCCATTTATTCTTATGCCAGATTCCAAAGTTTGTGTCTTTCTAGGGGGTCATTTCATTTTAGTTAATTTGTTGGCATACAATTTTCATAGTATTCTTTTATACTCATTATCATTTTTGTAAGATCAGTGGTGATAACCCCTCTTTCATTCTTAATCTTAGTAACTTTCAGAATAATATCATAATTTGTATAATGTATAATGTATAATTTATATACCATGAAGTCCATCCATTAATAGTGTACAATTTAGTGGTTTTTTTAGTATATTCGGAGTTGGGAAACCATCATCACAACTTAATTTTAGAACATTTATTTTTAGAACATTTCTAAAACACAGGTGGTACCCATTGGAAGTCATTCTCCATTTTCCCCATTCTTTGCCCCTGGCCACCAAAAGTGTACTTTTGTCTCTTGTGGGTTTGCTTATTGTGGACATTTTATATAAATGGAATGATATAATATCTGGTCTTTTATGACTAGGTTCTTTCATGTGTTTTAGTCAATCTTCCATTACTGTAATGGAATACCTGAAACTGAGTACTTGATAAAGAAAAAAGACTGTTATAGGTCATATAGGAGTAAAGCTTAATGCTTTTTGATTAGATAGTGGTTTCTTAGCTATCAAAAGTGCGTCAAGATCTTAGCGTGGTGACTTATACCTGTAATTCCAATGACTCAGGAGACAGAGGCAGGAGGATTGCAGGTTTGAGGCTAGAGGCAGCCTGTGTAACTTAGTGAGACCCTGTCTCAAGATTAAAAATAAAAAATGAGGTGAGGTTGAAGTCCAGTGGTAGAGAACTTGCATTTGCAAAGTATGGGCAAGGTTCTGGGTTCAATTTCTAAGTTCCAAAAAAAAAAAAAAAGAAGCATCAAGAAAAAAATACACAAACGGTTACATCTTAATAATAAAAAGACTACTCTTTAAAAACAAGAGGGTCAAACTCCAAACAGCACTGCACTGGTTTTGACAAGGCCCCCCTTGATTGTGTTGCATCATGGTGGATGGCATCATTGTGGCAGGAGTATATATAAGAGGAAGAGATCACATGGTGAGATAGGAAGCCAGAGCAGGGGTGGGCATTGTCTTGCTTTTTCAAGTAACAACCTTCTTTCAAAAATTACTTCAGGGTCTGCCGGGCGTGGTGGCGCACGCCTGTAATCCCAGAGGCTTGGGAGGTGGGCGGAGGCAGGAGGATCGCAAGTTCAAGACCAGAGGCAGTCTGCGTAATTTAGTGAGACCCTGTCTCAAAAAGTAAAAAACGGTCTAGAGGTGCTACTCAGTGGTTCAGCACTTGCAGAGCATGCAAGTGCAAGGCCCTGGGTCCAACTGTCAGTACCATAAAAAAAAAAAAAAAAAATTAGTTCAGGGTCTCAGGATAACAACTTTAATCCCTTCTGAGGGTAGTGCTTTCAGGCTCCACTCCTTAAACGTTTTACCACCTCTTATAATCCCCACATGGGGGACCAAGCTTCTGACACATAAACCTTTCAGGGACACACTTAACTGAGAGCCAAACCATAGTGCATGTTAAGGATTGTCTGTATTGTGGCCTCTATCAGTACTTCAGTTTTCATCACCAGTGATATTCCATTATGTGAATATACCACATTTTGATTATCCCTTCTTCAATTCATAGATATTTGGGTTGTTTTCACCTTTTGGATAGTATGAATAATGCCACTCTAAACATTCCTTTACTGATTTTTGTGTGGCCATTTGGGTTTTCAATTTTTTGTGGGATACATACATAGGAGTGGAATTGTTGGGTCATATGGCAACTTTGGGGCTAGAGTTTAGCTCAGTTGGTAGAGTACTGCTCTCTGCAGTCAGAGGCTCTGGGTTCCATCCTCAGCACAGCAAAAATGGGAGTGTCTTTTCATGTCCTCTTTGGCTGTATGTAGTATATCTTCTTTGGAGAAATGTCTGCTAAGAGCCTGTTCTCAATTTTAGAATGAATTTTCCTTTTATTGTTGTTAAGAGTTTGTATATATTTTCTTGATGTGCTTTTCGTGTCTTAAGAAACCACTGCCTAATCAAAAGGTGTGAAGACTTACTCCAATGTTTTCTTTGTAAGATTTTACAGTTTCATCTCTTACATTTAGATCTTTGATCTGAGTTAATTTTTGTATATAGTGTGAGATAGGGGAATAAGCTACCTCTTTTGCATAGGGAAACCCAGTTATTGTAGCATCATTTGTTGAAAAGATTATTCTTTCTCCATTGAATGGTCTTGTCAAAAATATATTGATACAAAGCTTTATTTCTGGACACTGAATTCTGTTTCATTGATTTATGTTTAGCTTTATGCTGTTACTATAGTTTTATATTGAGTTTTGAATTTGGGAGTATTTGTCCTCTAACTTTATTTTTTCAAGGCTGTTTAAGCTATTGCTAGTTCCTTCAATGTTCATATGAACTTTAGTGTCAGCTTCTCAGTTTCTGCAAGGATCTTGTGATGGTGAGTGCATTGTATCTGTGTATTAGTTTGGGAGCACTGCCATCATAACGATTTTAGGTTTTTTCTTTTCTTTTCTTTTTTGTGGTACCTTGAGGTACCCAGGGCCTTGCACATACTTTGCAAGTGCTCTACAATTGGACTGCACCCCCAGCCCATTTTGTACTTTTTATTTTGAGAAAGGATCTCACTAAGTTATTCAGGCAGCCTTTGGCCTCCAACTTGTGATCCTCTTGCCTCCTCTTCCCAAGTTGCTGGGGTTACAGGCATGGGCCGCTGGACCTGGCCTCAATTTTAGTCTTTAGATTCATGAACATGGGATGTGTTTCCATTCTTCAGGGTCTGTAATTTTTTCAATAATGATTTTTAGTTTTCAGTGAATAAAGCTTAATATCTTTTGTTAAATGTGTTACTTTATTTTTTATGATGTTATTCTTCCAGTCCAAATCTGCTATTAACCCACTATAGTGAAATTTTCATTTCTTATCTTTTCAGCTCCAGAATTTCTATCCTTTCAAAAATAATCTATCAATATTCTCTATTTGGTGAGGTATTTCCGATTTTTCTCTAATTCCTTAGACATAGTTTGCTTTTAGTTCTATGAACCTATTTATAATAGCTGATTTAAATTCTTCATCTATTAAGTCCAATGTCTGACCTTCTTTAGGGACAATTTCTACTAAACTGCTTTTTCCCTCTGTATCAGCTATACTTTTCCTTTTCTTTATTTCTTTATGTTGAAAACTGTACATTTAAAAAATAATGTGGCAGTTCTAGAAATCAGATTTCTTCTTTGCTGGGTTTAATTGCTGTGTTTTGTTTTGTTTTGGGGTGTGTGTGTGTGTGTGTGTGTGTGTGTGTGTTACTGGTTATTGTTTGTTTAGTAACTTCCCTAGATTAATTATATAAAATCTGTGTTTGTCTACTCAGATCACTGAACTCTCTGCTTAAAAACATTAGTGGCCACCTAATGATTAAAGGGGCTGGGATTTATCTCAGTTGGTAGAGTGCTGCTCTGCAGTCTCTGAGGCCCTGAGTTTGATTTCCAACACCGCAAAAAATGGGAGAAAGACATGGCAATCCATTCCCAAGGCAATCCTGAAACAATCAGCCATTGAAAACCCTATGAGGGTCGCTATTCGGACACGACATCACCTAACAGCACAGCAATGACTAGAGATTTCTTAAAATGTGTTGAACAGTAAGTCTTCCAGCTTTGGCCAAGGGGCTTTGTCAGAGTATGTTTTCAGTATCCAACAGACAGTTACTACTCTGCTTTCCTTCCTATGACTATCCTGTGTACAGTTAGTCATTGTTGTTGTTGCTGTTAGGTGCCATCAAGTTGGTATCCGACTCATAGTGACCCTCTGTACAACAGGGGAAACACTATTGTCAGTGCTTCTCTGTTGTTCATAGGGTTTTCAGTGGCAGATTGATTTTTGGGAGGGGGTTGCCAGGTCCTTCTCCCAAGCCTACAGCTTCTGGTGTTCCCAGGCGGTCTCCCATCCAGGTACTAACCAGGCCCGACCCTGCTTAGCTTCCGAGATCTGACAGGATCGGATGCCACAGGGCTACCGCTGCAGGCACAGTTAGTCATAGGTGAGAGATTAGAGCCCTGTTAGATCATATGTGGCATGTCTTAGCCCTGTACATGCATGTAGCCTTCAGCATTTCCTTATGTTAGAGCTTTTCAAGTCTCCTGTAGACATCTCTATCCCTAGTTTTTCCTTTTAAGCTTTTTGTTTTATCTGTTGTTGGCTCCAACTGATATCACCACCTTAGGAAACTATAATGTTAAATAATTTCTGCTGGTTGTTTTTGACAAATCTGTTCTGGTTTCTCTAGAGTTGTTAGGTTACTATAGTTTAAAAAGCTTGCTCTTCTCACTTCTATTCAGCTTTTACTTTTTTTTTTTCTTGAATTAACTCTCCTTGGATTGTTACATGCCTTTGGTTAATTACTGGAGTTTTGCAAAGTTGACATTGAGTTTTGCTAATATTTTCCTTTTTGAAGGAATACATTTTGTAGGTCATTACCATGCTGTTTTCAGGGTGATCACCCCTCTTCCTGTTATCTTGCTCTACTCTTTTCCTTTGTTGATCATGGACAGTGATAGGACATGATAATCCTAACCATCTTTAACCAGTTACCTCTGCACTTCTACCCAGAATGCAAGCTATTCTGGTACTAACCAAGAAGTTCATTTTTTTATATACTATTGAAATATATTAAATATTTATTTAAAAACCAGGAAATACTTTCTGTTTGTAGCTCAAGGATCTAAATTTACTTGATCGCTGCATAAAAGAAACATTAAGACTTAGACCTCCTATAATGACTATGATGAGAATGGCCAAAACTCCTCAGGTGAGTCTCATGGCTAGGTTTCCCCTTTTGTGCCCATTTTATTTTTCAAAAAGAACTTTTTAAAAGAATTTTTGTCTTTTGGTTTAGCCTCTCAAGTGCTGGGATCACAGACATGTGCCATCACACACAGCCACTCAAAGAGAATTTTTTAAATAAAAAAAACTAAAATAATGATCATTTCTACGTAACTTTTAATTTTATATTAAATATATGAATATTTTTACATGATTGCAGGTACTATACGTGCTAATCTGTAATGCTAATTATGCTCTTTATTTTCATTTAACAATTGAGGTTTTTAAAAATAGAAGTATATTTTTTCTTTGTTTTAGAAATACGTTTTGGGCTGGAGATGTAGTTCAGTGGCAGAGTACTTCCTTAGCATGTATATATGGTCCTTGGTTTTGTCCCTAGCACTGCAAGAAAACAAAATAAAATAAAACAATAACAACAAAAAAGCAAAAAACCTAAAAAATGTTTTAGAAATTCCACTTTGCCTCCAAGGCGTTATGAATTTGGTTTGTATATATACTTCCAATTCTGTGTTGGCTGTCTTGCAAATCATTTTGAGTTAAAATAAATTTCAGCTGGCCTGTCATCTTGCTGTTTTTATTTTTTTGCAGTACTGGGGGTTTGAACCCAGTGTGCAAGTGCTCTGCAACTGAGCTGCACCCTTAGCCCCTCCCCTTTTTGATTTATCATCTTGAGGCAGGGTCTTGCTAAATTATGCAGGCTGCTGTGGCCTCAAACTTGTGATCCTCCTGCCTCTGCTTCTCCAGTTGCTGGGATTATAGGCCTGTGCCACACAGCGTGTGGCATCTAGTTTTTACATGTATGTATAGCTTGTGTGTGTCAATGCTTTGTTACACAATGACCTGTTTATTTGGTAGCATATTTAAAAATTCTCTAATGAAATGTGTTGTTTTGATTTTTAGACTGTGTCAGGGTATACCATTCCTGTAGGACATCAGGTGTGTGTTTCTCCCACTGTCAATCAAAGACTTAAAGACTCATGGGTAGAACGTCTGGACTTTAATCCTGATCGATACTTAAAGGATAACCCAGCATCAGGAGAGAAGTTTGCCTATGTACCATTTGGAGCTGGTAAGATGATTACATTTTATTTAGGCCTGAAATATTTGTCCTGGTAACGTATTTATCCTTGTCAGAATAATCCATGTGAATTTTATTTACCAATATCTTTCCCCTTCCTCACAGGAACATTCCTGGAGATTTTTGTAGTAGCATCTTTCTAAATTGGAAAAAAAAAATATATCAGCCAGGCGTGGTGGCACAAGCCTATAATCCTAGCACTTGGGAGGTAGAGGAAGGAGGATTGACTGAAGTTCGAGGGCAGCCTAGTCTGCATAGCCTGGGCTATGCAGTGTCTCAAAAAAACTATAACTGTGTCTCAAAAAAACTATAAAACAAGCAACAACACCAAAACCCAGACAAATGAATTGGAAAGAAATATTTGTGCTAAGGGGAGCTGTTCTGTGAGTTCTTGCATAATGCTTCATTACCTTCTCACCTATCTAGTTCTAATTCATAGTCCAACCTTACTTTCCCTTATAATAGTATTTTAAAGCTCTTTATGCATTCTCTTTTAAAGAATCATCAGACTTAGCACACCATTCATGGAATTATTTCAAGTTAAATGTAGTAACAGATTTCTAGTATTTCCGAAAAGAGTAAAGGCAACATTTTAAAGTTGAAGCTTTTCTGGATTGTTAATCAATATTTTGGTTCTGTGTAAGTACCCTCATGATGGAATGTTCTTAAAATTGGGCAGGTTGTTTGTAGGTTTGCAGAATTCATTTCCAATGATATCCTAAAATAAATAAGGCAGGCCCTTTCTCCAGTAGTTTGTCTATCCAGTGGTACTCTGGAAGGGCTCAACTATATTCTGTAACTTCTTATTTGGTCTTTCCCTAGAGATCATTTAAGTGTCAAATGACTTATCATATAAAGGAAAGTATGAAGTCCTTTAGGAACTTTAGAGCTTCAAGAAATAAATTTAACGATGTAGTGCATGACATAAAAGAATTATAGATTATTAATAGTTGGATGGCCCATTAGTTCTGTAGCCCAAACTCTGCAAGAAGAGAGAGGAGTCATTTCTAAAGTGGTAATTGTCTGGCTTCCATTTAAACTTTCTAGGTAATGGTTTGCTCAGTTACCTTATGTGGCAGCTTATTCCATTTTTGGACAGCTTTAATTTTTAGAACCTTGCATTAAATCCTTTTAACATCCTACTTATTATTGGTACTAATCATGGCCTCTAAGGTATATTATATATCTATTCAAATATATATTATATATATACTTGAATGCAGACATAATGTCCCCATAACCTATATTTCATCATTATGTTAGTTTTCTAGGGCTTCTGTAACTTATAACTACCCAACCTCAGTGCGTTAAAACAACAGAAAATTGCTCTCTCACAGTTCTTGAGGCTAGCAGTCTGAAGTCAAGGTGTTGGCAGGGACAGGCTCTTTCTGAAGGCTCTGAGGGTGAATCCTTTGCCTCTTCCTAGCTTCCTAGTTCTTGGCAATCTTTGGCTTGCAGCTGCATTAATCTTGTCATTGCTTCTGTCATTATCAGCCTCTCTTCCTTGTCAGCGTCTCCATTTTCACATGGCCTTCCTACAAGGGCACTCATCATTGGATCTTGGGCCCACCCTAACTTAGTGTGACCTCATCTTCAGTATACAAAGAGCTTATGTCAAGGTCACATTCTGAGTTTTTGCCTGGACTTAAATGGGTAGGGGGAGGACATACAATCTTGTTAAATAAGTTAAATATCTCCAATTTTCTCAGCCTTTTAAAATTTTTGTTTTATTTTTAAAGAGGCAGAGGTTCATTGTGTTGCCCACAGTGGCCCCAAACTCATAAGCACAAGCAATTCTCTTGCTCAGCCTTGAAAACAGTTGAGACTATAGGTGCACACCACCATGCCCAGCTTTAACCATTCTTTTACTTTGTAATCATTCTGTTTATATTGGTACATATAGATCATTATTTTCATGTTACATTTTGTTAATCATCAGAATTAATTACCTTCTGTTGATTCAGTTAGGATACTTCTATTTTGTTGCTATTAAAAATAACTCTTTAACTATTCTTCCTGAAAAAGTATAAGCCATACTCCACCTTATGGTCTAGTTGAAGATGGCCGTTTGGAAATGCCTCTCTTAAATGTGGCTTCCAGAAGTGCAATTATGGGCCAAGCAGTGTGCTAGACACTATTAGTTTTTTTTTTTTTTCTTTTGATAATGAAATATCTCTATCTTAAGTCAACACTCAGAGTTTTGACAAATAACATTTTCAGCTTTTTAAATAGTTATTGCTGTCTAGTACTTTGCATAGCCTCAAGTCGTGAAGGAGGTCTGCTATTCTCTATTAAATCTGGATGATTTTAGCATTTATGGTCTATGACCATCTTGAGTGAATTTTTGAGTATGGTGTAAAACAGGAATTGAAGTCTACTTGCTTGTTTTTTTTTACCTCTTTTAGTATCTGGCTGTGTATTGTATGTAAGGAGTGCCGTGAATTGAAGACTTTCTTCACTGGTTTGCTTTAGCACCTTTGTTGATAATCAAGTAACCATAAGTATTTCCACGTTCTCTGCTCTGTCCCATCGACCTAGTTCTTGATCCTTATCCAGTACTACACGGCTTTGGTTACTGTACCCTTAGTGAAGTCAAAATTGAATTCAGTTTAAGTCCTCCAGTGTGGCCTATTTTTAAGATTGCCTTGGATACCCCAGGCCCTGATTCCCTGTGCATTTTAGAATTAGCTTGTCAGCTTCTACATGTGTATGACATTTTGAATTTTGATGTCAGTATATGTGTTATTTGGACTTATTAAATTCCTTTTTCTTCCACAACCATTTGTAATGGCATTTGAAATTTTGACTGGAAGGTTCATACTGACTTTTAACACTAGGGCTGTCTTGGGATAGGAACTGAGAATGGTATAGTCCCAAACTAGATTTATGATTTAAACTTTCTTGTTATGTTTAACCCAGAGAGAAGTTAAATTTCAGAAAAAGTCATTGGAAAAGTCATTATAATTAGACAACTGTTCTCTTAATACACTGAAAATATCCTGGGTTTTAAAATTAACTATTTACATTCTCATTTTATGTGAAAGATGTCATCCTTTTATTATCTATACATCTGCTGTTCATCTAAAATATAAGCAATAAAATATAAACTCAGACTCAAAGAAGCAAGAAAGAATTTAAGTTGATTCTGATGAAAACCTTTTTTCCTTTTTTTAAACAGGGCGTCATCGATGCATTGGGGAAAATTTTGCTTATGTTCAAATTAAGACAATTTGGTCCACTATGCTTCGTTTATATGAATTTGATCTCATTGATGGATATTTTCCCAGTGTGAATTATACAACTATGATTCACACCCCTGAAAACCCAGTAATCCGTTACAAACGAAGATCAAAATGAAAAAGGATACAAGGAACTATCATGTGATATTATCACTATAAGCTGCAGTGGTATTTGAAGAGAAAGATGTTAGTGAAACAACTCACAGTGTACTGTTTTTCTGAGTGTGTAATTCTAAAAGCAGTTTAAGATCTTAATATTTTATTAACTGAGTGATTCGAATCTGATGGCATTTGAATTATATTATTTTATAATATTTTATAATAGTTTTGATACTACATGTACTTTAAGGAAGCCAAGTTTATTGGTAAAAAAATGGTTTCAGGGGGATCTAGGTAATTGCCAGATTCTAAACAATATAATTTCCAGGTACTAATTTTAAAAGAATACAGAGCCCTTGGCAAGTTAAGTTCAGGAGATTCAAGCCTGGAACTAGTTCTGCAAGGTCTAAAAGCCTAGTGAACTACTTTGAAGGACATGAAGCTATTTATTTACATGGGCAATTTTTGTGTGTAAAGATGGGAGAGTAGGGAATAAATGCACAGTTAAAGCCTTGGATAAAACAGAATATTACTGTTTTGTTATGATGATACTCAGCAGTGATGGAGTTATGTTGCAGAAAAATATATCCTTTGAAATTTTAACTAGAAGGACTGCTGTAAGAAAGTTGAGAGAGATCTATGACTATGTCTTGATAGCTGTATTTCCTAAAAATAAGAAACTAATACTAAAGAATGCTCATTTGTGATAAATATGTATCTGGTTCCACAAGGTCACATCAGTGTGAAAGTCCAAAATCAAATCCTTAGGTGATTAACTTTGGTTTTCTTATTTGGCTCAAGGTTATTCCAGAATTCTCTCCAGAATCCAATTAGGGGTGTTTCTGTAACCAGTTCTGTTGATGCAAACAGTTAAACTTTTTTAAAAGTATAAGATCTGAGATAAGGAAACTCTAGCTTTAAGATAAGGTACTAGGAAGCAGGGTCTTTGCGAAGTGGTATCATTGGTCATGTTCTATGACAGCAGTGGTTCAGGAGTCAACCAGACTCTACTGTAACTGGGGGCCTAACTGTAAGATGTACCTGTAATGTTTTCACTAAATGAAGTGAAAGTTTTTTCTTCTTCTGGGCATGGTGGCGCTGATGTGTTTAATACGTTACTTGGGTGGCTGAGGTAGGAGGATCACAAGTTCCACAAGTTCCACAAGCCCAGCCAGCCAGCCTGGGCTACATGGGAAGACTCTGTCTCAAAAACCACAAATAGTTTTTCTCTTATATATATTAAAATTCTGTTTAAAGTTCTTAAGAGGTTGGAAGACATGTTAAACTCTAATTATGAAGACTAAATCTCTGCTGTTAAGATAACTTTTCACATTAAAATTTTCTTTGAAAAAGAGCCTATATTCATGAACGGAAAAGTGTGTGCTTCATAGAGTTTAGAGACTCAAGGATTTTGAATGGGAAAGTCACATCTTTATTTGTACTAATTTCTATTGCAATTTAGTGTCTCCTTCATTTGTGAATTCAGAACACAAATCACACTAGTATTAGCAGTACTCTGAATTTGTCAATAGAAATCACAGATATTTTCATAACAAATTACAGATGTTGCAGATCTCTTGGATTATCATTTACTCTCATCACTACTTTGACATTTATGGTAGTTACTGCTGGATCAAATTTACTGTTTCAATTAAATGTATCATACTACATTAAAAAAAGTTTGACAATTATTTCTATATAATTGGTTTCCTTTGCAATCCTAGAAAGCTATCTTTAAATGCATTTTCTGAGAAGGAATTTGCAGTTTCACTACATGGCTAAAGAGATTCATGGCACCAGATAAGCTAACCTGAAGTAAGGCTAGTCTGTCTAGTGCACAGTGTTAGACTTCAACGGATTTTTTGTTGGGAGGCAGTGCTCAGGATTAAATCCAGGGCTTTGTGCATGCTAGACAGCACTAGACCAGCAGATTTGGATTTTGACCACCAATTATTGAGAGGCATTAATAAGAGTGACTCCAAAGGCCTGATAACAGAAGGAGGGTTGACAGTTAAACAGTGTGAGTGAACTCAGCTGTAGAATACTTGTCTATCTGCTCTTATCCCTACCGTCTCCTTATAGCGGGATAGTCTTGAATGGCAACCATATTAGCTAAAAAATGTTTCTACCCACAACCCTCCTCTTCAATTAACTGCTGTGGAATACTTTGGTTATTTCCAGAACTCCTCTTATTGAAGCCCAACTACTACTATGGGAATTTAAGTAATTTGAAATCTCTAAGAATGTACAACTTGCTACCATGCCTATTTGTGTTCATATAAATCAGGCATGTTCAACCTGTGCATGTGGTCCAGGACAGCTAGTAATGCAGCCCACAAAATCTTTTAACATCATGTGTTTTTTAGCATTTCTTTGTGACCTCATGCGTAGTTCTAATTTTGAAGTTCCAGTAGAAAACTGCAGATGTTTACACCTAATGCTTCTTTATAACATATTGGGATGGCACCATGGCATCAAATTATAACCTTCAAATAGTGTATATTACAGTCAGTAACATGAGTCAGGTTACTACAACAGCCTGCCACTTGGTCATTGACTATAATCGGGTTTAATTTGAAGTGATTTGAAGCTGTATGAAGCCACTTGTGGGTGCATCAGGGATAAACATGAATAAAATGCAGCAATTGCTGGTAATATTTTTGAAAATCTAATTCAACATCATTCTAGATGCTGCAAATTGACCAACACAAAATTTACTTGAGAACTAAGAATTTTAGCCACTTCCATTGAACCAGACATTAATAGTTTTATAAAAAGCACAAATTTCTGCCCAGTGCAGTGGCGCATTCCTGTAATCCCAGTGGCTTGGGAGGTGGAGGCAGGAGGATCGCAAGTTCAAGACGAGAGGTAGTCTGGTAACTTAGCAAGACCCTGTCTAAAAAAAAGTAAAAAAAAAAAGGGCTGGGGGGCACAGCTCAGTGGTCCAGCACTTGCAAAGCATGCAGGCGTGAGGCCCTGCGTTTAACCCTCCAGTACCGCAAAAAAAAAAAAAAAACGAAAACAAAAACAAAAACAAAAAAACCCCCACAAATTTCTCACAAATTTATTGTTCTCATTTCCCTAAACTTTAAAAAATACTAAAAAGTAAGTCTTATCAGGTACATACACTATCTTACATAATTTATATGTGACCCAAGATAATTCCTTTTATAGCCCAGGGAAGCCAAATGGTTGGATACCCCTGATATAAACCATGATACATCAGATACTAAGACAAAATCCTCTAAATGTAAGCAGCAAATACCATTGCTCTTTTAGTGAGCTGGCATGTTATTAGGGATGACTAGATACGAAATGACATTGGGACTTGTATTATCTTATGAGGGCCTACCAATTTGCATTTTGTTTGGAGAGCAGGAATCTTGTTTAATTCTGCTGCACTATGATTAACAAAATTTAAATTCTTTGAGCTACATTTCTGTGTTTTAGTAGACCATCAATTTGTGAGGACACATCTTTGGATACAAATAACACTATAATAAAGCAAGTATGGACTAATCATGAAAATGCCAATATGGCTTTAAAAAAACACTTTCACTATCTATAAATAGAAAGTTGATACAAAGGCAGATGGAAAATGGAGAGAAAACCCTAAAAGTATCCAATTCTCAGGTTAGGACAACTTTCTCTCAATCTCTCATTGCTGCATATTTGAAGTAGGTAACAAGATGATATGCACCAAGAACTACGGCTCAGTTAAAAATGAAGGTTTCAAATACAGTGTGGTGAAAATGGTGAAGTCATTTTTATTGCAGTACTTGACAAAATACCCCATAAAATTCAAAACTTCTACCATTATACAAAAATAGTTCTCTACAAGTGATATGCTCTGTCTTCATCACCAGTAGCAAATATATTAGGCAGAAACATGTAACTTCAGTAGCCTCATAAGAAAAGTGCAGGACACTGCAAGCTACACATTCAGCAGTATCGTAATTTGCAAATGTTTAATCTTTTCACCCATTTGATAAATACACAAGGTTTATAATTTAATCATTTAAATTAGCATTCCACAAATATACAGGTAATTTAATGACAATTGTGCATGAACACATACACAATGCTTATATGTACAAATTCCAGTTTGTTTTCATGTGCTGGCAAGGGATTTGTATACAATCATAAGCTGTGTTTGTATTGGTCCCATTGAATCTTCACAATACAAAAGCACAAAAGAACCACTGATTTACAAAAGGGAATTTGTTTAAAATCAGGTCAATGAATGATGTTTCAAAGGATTATCTTCTCATGCCAGTATGAAACTGAGTAGTTGAACCTACAGGAGAAAAAGAGAACATTTAAATGACTTCAAGTTAGACTGCTACCTGTTTCAGGTTACTTCACATAGGGCAGGAAATTATTATGGTATTATTATTTTTTAAATTAAATCTTTTGTGTTTAAAATGCCTTATTCATGCCTCAATTGAGTTTTAAGAGATATTGACTATATATTTAAAAGTCACCCTCACTGGCTGTATAGCAAGGTAAGGAAGGCTAATGCTCATGCTCTGTTGAAGTGCTCTGAAGGTTGAATGTTCTCTATTTTATTCATTTTGAAAGATCTTTGGGTCTTCAAAATCTGGGTCTTATGCAAGTTGGATGCTCATAAACTGAACCAACCAAAAATAAATAAATAAATAAACCTCAGATATGACAATAAAAATTTCCTATTATTATAAATTGCTCAGCTTAAGCCGGGCTGAGATATAGCTCAGTTGGTAGAGTGCTGCGTTGCAGTCTCTGAGGTCCCGAGTTCAATTCCCAGCAACACAAAAATGGGAGAAGGGCCTGGCAATCCACTCCCAAAGCAATCCCGAAACAGTCAGCCATTGAAAACCCTATGAGGGTCGCTACGAGTCAGATACCGACCTGATGGCACCTAACAACAACAACAACAGCTTAAGCCAATGAATTCTTGAATGAAGAGAGAAATTACTAACTTAAAATAACCTGTTACTAGTCCATAGTTTTGGGAGTTAGTAGAGAAAATGATCCTTATTAAAAATAAAAACAAAATGTAAAAGTGGATTTAAACTACAATGATTTAAAGTCTTTGGATTAGGAGTGAACTGAAAGGAGAAAGGGAATATGGTTTTCCCATAGTAAGTGGGTACTCCATCTCTATTATAAAGTATAACACTTGAGGTGTGTTTCTGAGGAGAGAAAAATAAAAGATCATTCTTACAAAGTCTTTTAAATGGGATTTTATGTTTTTTTTTGGATGAGACATACAAGCACAATGTAGTAAGGAAAATGGGTACATTAAGCACTCAAGATAGGTACTTCCTCCTCCTCCTCATTGCCTATTTGCATGCCTTACCATTTTCTACCATGTGTTTCTTAGGAACATATTCAGTACAATGTAGCCTCAGAGTACCTTCCACATTGGTGGTCATCATGTATTCTGTCTACTCAATCTGCTGAATGAAGAGAGTATGGAATCATTTTTCAAGGAGAATGAGGTCTGGGGTGATATATCTTGTCTTAAATTCTTGGAAGTCTTTCTCTGTTGGTTACACAGAGTTTAAGCTTTGACCAACTTGGTAACTTGGGCTGGGGTTTAGCTCAGTTGGTAGAGCACCTGCTCTGCACTCACTGAGGACCCAGATTCAATCTCCAGCACTGCAAAAATGGGAGAAGGACCTGGCAATCCACTCCCAAACCAATCCCGAAACAATCAGCCAATGAAAACCCTATGAGGGTCACTATGCATAGGACCCGACTAGAGGGCACCTAACAGTAGCAGCAACCTGGTAACTCATGCAGTAAACTAGAATATCTGATTATCTTAAAAAGCAAAAGTCAAGGAGTTTCAAAAAGAGGAGAGCTGTGGGTCTAACATAATGGCACTGCCAATAAGTAGTTAAAGATAAGAGCACCTGACTGTACAGTTCCAAGTCGTCTTTGTAGTGCCTCCAGCCGAGTGATATAATCTGTCAGGGCTCTGTCAGGATCATAATTCTGAAGCTGAGAACAGGCTAGGGAACCAGGATTTAAATCAGCTGGAGTGCCTAGGTACCTAGGGATGAAAAGTATGTACATGAAAACAAATTATCCACAGATGATGCAACTAAGTTACCAACCTCCCTCTACCCACTGCTTCCCAAAGGTCTGCTGCTTATACACTGTCTAATCTATATCCCCCATGCTTCTAAACTTGGTATGACATATTAATAACTCTTCAATAAATCCAAAGAAGCTACTAAGTCATAAGAACACCCATACAAAGCCTGTCACAGAGGTTCTCAGCAAATGCTGGCTACATACAAATGCCTCTTGTCATGCAGACTGTAATGTTTTTCATAATGGCCTATGAGTATAAACTGTAGTATTTTTTCCAGTGTCTAGCTGCGGCATATATTAAATAACACATGGTCAACTCCATTTCCTATATATCCTTAGAGACTATTTACAAATTCAAAAACTAGCTTTGATTCTGAGTCTTAGGTCATACAAATTATATATAACTAAAGATGCCTAGCTATTGCAACAAAAAGAAGCTAAAGCCCTAAAAATACCCAACTTTTTCTGTTAAATATTAATTTATTTTCGCTAGGTGGGCTTGATCAAATTCTTACCTATTTTGAAATGGTAAAGGAGACCTAGGATAGTCCAGATCTGACCTTGAGCGATAGGTCATGTGTCTTGGTTCTCCATACGGCTCCAGTCCACCAGAAGAATGATAAAATGGGTCAGTCTTTTCAACACCTAAAGAAACCCAAAATATACCACTGTAAAGAAAAAAATTACCTCGCCTTTGGAAAATTTCTACAGAACCAATAACAGGTCAAAAGACTAGTAAACTGAACTGTTTATAGTTAGTTTCAATTATTCTTCCTGAAGTAGAGAAACAACACTACAACCAAATTTTTCTTTTAACGTTACTCTATTTCCTTTGAATATGACTATTTCTGATATCTGGAATTATGCTTCAAGGAAAATAAATTAACTGGAATATTTTCTTTTTAAAAGAACCCTTAGCTTTATAAGACAGGAGGTGAGGTGTTTCTGAGTGTGTTTGGATTGTGGGAAAAGAGGTGTGGATAAAAATATTAGACTCACTGAGTGTGGTGGCACATGCCTATAATCCCAGTGGCTCAGGAGGCAGAGGCAGGAGGATCACCAGAGGCCGTCTGTGTAATTTAGCGAAACCCTGTCGCAAAAAGTAAAAAACTGGGCTTGGGGTGCAGCTCAGTGGTACAGCACTTGCAAAACATGCAAGCGTGAGACCCTGGGTTCAACCCCCAGTACCACACACACATAAAAAAATAAATAAAATAAACTAGACTCAATGCAACCAAATTTTTTTTATCACAATTCCATTCTACTGACTTTTATTGTAAAAAACTTGCAATTAAGATTTTTTAACTTTTAATACAACACAGAACTCATTATGCTAAAAATTTCAGCTATTTCAGGGTAAGAATGTATACTTAAAATATTTTGAGGGTACCAAACATACTTCCCTTTTCTCTACTGCTCAACTACTGGTAGAATATCCTCTGTCATTATGTGCTCTCCAGCTTCTGACCTCATTCTTATGACTGAAATGTTCAAGCCCTAATGTTTTTTCTACTTCCTTCTAGGTGTAGAGAGAAGGAATTTTAACTGTTACTATTATTATACAACCTATTAGTACACTCATAAACTGTCTGAATATTGTTAACTTATGAAAATTTCAAACCATAACTTCCACATGCCCAACAGCAATCTTCGCTCTAACCAGAGACTTAAATGGAGCTGTAAGGAAAATGGGCTCTGGAGCCAGATGCCAGGTTTGTCCCAGCTCCACTGCTTCCCTGTGTAACCTGGGGCAAATGTCATGTTTTCATTGGCTCAGATTTTCATCTGTAAAGTGCAAATAACAGTAATTGTGCTTACACCAGAGGACTAGAAAGATGCTTGAAAAAGACAGCACTTAGTGCAGACTAAGTGTTCCATAAGATCAGCTATTATCACTCTTCTAAAACAATGAGGTCTCCAGCCTTATTAAAAGGGCTGTCTTTGGAAACACTGGCTTTAGAATTCATTATTTGGCAGCTATTACACATGCAGTAATTTTAGACTCATATACGTAAGAAAGTATGCTATTTTGACTTCACCTGGATTCAGTCCAAAGCCATCTCTGTTAATATTGATGGAACCAGAACCTGTGACTCGATGCCACCGCCGAACCAAAAATTTCATTCTAAAAAAGATCCCAACATAAAAGCTCATAGCACATCTCTAAAGAGTATAAATACATATATACGTCATATTCAATTAAATTCTTTGAACATGAACACAGAAGAAATTTCAACAGAATCACAATTGCCTAATCTAAACTTGGTCAAATCCCCTGGTACATGGCAAAATCAACTGGAATGGAAGGACAAAGCGGCAAGCTCCCCACCCCTTTCCCACGAGGCAGTATAGGTCTTTTATGTGGCCAGCGTTAGATTCTAGCTTTAGGGATAAAGGGGACACAAGAAGACGGAGGGCAAAAGTAGATGGGAAAAAAGTGGATGAGTAAAGAAAGGGTGAAAAGTACTGAAAAGAACAAGAAGATCCTTAAACTGGTAGCCATAGCAGGGGAAGTTGGAGGAGGAGGTTATAGACCATGTGATCAGGAACAAAAAACAATATTGGTTCAAAAAGAATGAGGGTGTTAGTGTTATGAACCAGATGTGTTAAATTGCTGCCTGGCTCATCCTGGCCCACAGGGATTTTGGAGAGCCAGTTTTGATTTCTTAATTTCAATCTGTTTCAAGGCTCAGTTTTAGGAGGATCAAAATACAATAAACAAGAAAAAGATAGTGGCAGAATGAAGTCCTTTAATAACAACTTCTGTACTGCTTTCATGGAGCCTCTCCAAATTCCTCTAATCAAAACTGCGGGCTAATTCCTGTGACCTCCCACTTCCTGTCTTCTAAATTCTGTGTATACTGCTTTTTCCTGACTAGAAAGTGAGCTGTCTTTACGTTTTAGGCAGGTGTTAAATCTTTTTTCATTGCTATTTGTAGCACTTACCCCTAGCTGACTACACAAGAGTAATGAGAAGGGAGAAAGGAGAAAGTGGAGCTGCGAAAGTACACCATGGAGTGGAAGAGCCAGGGAGGGTTTGAAGGCCAACAATAAGATAAAACCTGAGCTCCTGTTTAGAGGCCTGGCAGGAGTAAGACTTGGGATACCTGGCTGCTTCCTACTGGGTCTGTAACCTCTTCTTGCCTCAGTTTCCTTATCTGTAATGTGAAATTCTGGACTAAGTAAGCTCAGATGGCTTCTAATTAATAAACTGTGTTATATTTTTCAAAGAAAAATAAGAAAAAAAAGAGTAAAACCCCTTGAAGAAGCATCACATGTGATCTGACAGGTAGGACTTTTTAAAAGGCAAAATTGCTATGGGACTCTGGTTCTAGAGAAACCAAAGTCTGGGGACCCCTGGAGAGACCTAGGTGTCTGGTCTGGCCAGGGCAGGACTGCAGTGGGCTGAGACTGCAAGGGAGTTTGGGCATTAACTCTACTTCAAACTCATAGAGAATGGACACCAAGTTCCTACCCTGGAACCACTAAAGAGTGACAAGAGCAGTAGCAGAGTCTAAGGCCCTATCAGCTAACCCCTAACCTGAGTACAGAGTCAGGCCAGGCTTTCTGCAGTTAGGTACCACGGGAGATTATTTTAGTAATGAGGAAAGTATATGTATACCAGCCTAGAGATAATTTTTCAAAAGCATTTATTTTCCTTTTATGATTTCTCCTGTGTATACATCTGCTGTAGCCCTGTGGCACCCGATCCCATCAGATCTCGGAAGCTAAGCAGGGTCAGGCCTGGTTAGTACTTGGATGGGAGACTGCCTGGGAACATCAAGTGCTATAGGCTTGGGAGAAGGATGCAGCAACCCACTCCCAAAAATCAATTAGCCATTGAAAACCCTATGAACAGCAGAGAAGCACTGACCATAGTGTTTCGCCTGTTGTACACAGGGGCACCATGAGCCGGATACCTACTCGAGGGCACCTAAGAGCAACACAACATACATCTGACCTAATTCATGGGCTCTGAGTCACCAGCTACCAGAATTTATACAGTGCAGGGAAAAGAATCTCTGCTACAAGGATGAAGACCTAGAGAGAAAGAAGCAGGCATGTCTTGGTGATGGCAAATGTTTCCTACCACACAACTGTCCTTTTAGAGTCTCTTAAAATAAATTATCTTTCAAAGACTCTACCTTGAAATTGCGATGGACACTCTGACGGCTGAACGAAACCTGGTGAAGCCCTTTGGGCGATTGGTGATCACCTCTAGATCCGTGAAGGCTGGTTGCCCCCCCATTCGGGCGAGCAGTGCAAGGGTAGCATCTTCGCACTCCTGGAACCCACCCAGCAACAGCAGCAGGTATTTCTTCTGATAAATCAGAGCTTTTCGAAAACTTTCTGCCCTCAAGTATTTACCATAAATTCTCTGTATTTAAAGAATGGATGGTTAGGACAAAATCAGGATGTACATATATAGATAGATATACTCACAAAAAAGATAGGCAAGTAGAAAGGAGACCATTGGTGGGGAGGGAGGGGTTGGGGAAGGATGGTCATTAGAGGGTAAGGGGGAAGTTAACATGAGCAGTGTACAATGAAATTCATGTATGGAAATGTCATAATGAGACCCATTAAGTTGTACGTTAAAAATTACTAAAAAGAAAAAAATAAAAAAGGGAAGGATATAAAGACATCATTAAGAAGTCATTCAGATTGTTCTCTAGGGGAAGAATACCTAGACTTTAAAAAGAACCAGTAGTAGAATGGCAGGTGATTATCAGCAAAGTTGGAAGTTGGCATAATTAGTCTTTATATTTTGCTTTGTTTTAGTCAATGGAGTATGAATACTAGCCTGACAGTTATGCTTTTTGTTTAGATTTTAGCCCCTACTCATCACATTTATCGCAAGTATTTTCTGTCCCCGTAAGAGTGATAAATTTATGTTCACTCCATAGTTTTAACATTTTTCCAAATATTTTTCTTCCCTTTTGTTTTGGGCTTTAGGTTAACTAGTTTTAATACATTACTTATTTTTGGACATTAGAGGATTACACATCAAGGCTTCCCATCTTATAGGGCATAATGCTTTTACATTGACAAGAGTGGTGCTTTTGTGAAGAGTTGAAAAGATCACATTTCTGTGGAAAGCAGGACCGTGAGCTCTGAGTGAGGACACTATGACAATTAATAGAGCTTAATCTGGTCCCAGTCCTGGGCATGCTTCTTCATAAGCCTTCTGTGACCAGCTAGATACTTTGTAATCATGATAGAGACTGAATAAAAAGACCCAGGGGCACAGTATGAGCACTAGTCTGTTCAATTAAGGTCTATGGGAGATGAAACAAGACAAAAATGGAGGACCGTTTTTAGATGAAAGATATTTCCTACCTTTAAAGTGACATGTTCAGAATCAGGGCTCAGATTCTGAAGCAAAGTGTCATTTCTTAGTTCAGCTTTCAGTTTGCATACTTCAGCTTCTGCCCTTTTCAGGGATTTCTGGAGAGTCGACTTTTCTCTGTTCCACACTTCTTTTTCGGAAGCAATGATAGCTTCAATGTTAGCACCACCATCGAGTGAAAACCTACAAGACTACAGAGATCACAGCTTGCTTACATGGTTTTGAAGAACAAGTCTCTGAAGGAGAATCTGAATTAAACATATGAAAGGTGTCTTCCTGATGGGTACCTAGTCTTGGCTTCCCCACCTCAGATAAGGAAAGCTCAGAGGCCCTTGCAACTGACATTAGAAAATATCCACTAACTTTATGATATTTTGCTGAGGAGACCAGCTTTACAACTAGAAGTCTTTGGCAAAATCCTAGCCACAGAGAAAATTTACCAGATTTAGCAGAGCTTTGAACTAAAAAAAGTCAGGACACTTAACAGATGGACTGCCTGGGTCCAAATGTTGATCCTGTACTATAAAAGTAGAGGAAAGAAACCCACAGTATGTATATAGGTAAGTGGATTCCTGTGGAAGTTGCCTAAATTGTTATCATATATTTGACTGTACAGTTGTCTTGCTGGTCTCTCCTATCTTTAAATACGTGGGTGTTCATAGCAATTTATTTCGTAGCTTTAAGTGGAAAAAAATTTAAATTCACAGTTTATTAACCAAAAATATAATTTAACAGCACCTTCCACTTGAGTCCGAAACACAGTAACTGATAAATAACTGAAGAGAACAGTCAGGGCTCATACTTGAACATTTTTTTTACATGTGTCTGGCTTTGGAGATACACATCTTGGTTTAATTATGACTTCAGTTCAGTTTTCTCATATACAAGGCTGAATGCAGAATAGAGACTCTGTCACTATATAATTCAGAGTCCTATGGAGAAGGCTTCTCCAAAAGAACATTGTTGTTGTTAGGTGCTGTCGAGTTGGGTCCAACTCATAGCGACCCTCATAGGATTTTTGATGGCTGATTGCTTGAGGATTGGATTGCCATGTCCTTCTCCCATTTTTTGGTGCTGAGAACCAAACCCAGGTCCTCAAAGAGTACAGCATAGCACTCTACCAACTGAGCTAAACTCCAGCCTAGCCCCAAAAGAATAGCTGTTATTATTATTGTCATTTCTATAAAATTTTCCATAGATTCACTGTGCACTGTGGCTCACGCCCATAATCCCAGGAACTCAGAAGGTTGAGGTAGGAGGATCTTGAGTTCAAGACCAAAGGCAGCCTGTGCAACTTAGCAAGACCTTGTCTCAAAAATTAAAAAAGGGGCCGGTGGTATGGTTCAGTGGTAGAGCACTTGCCTAGCAGGTGAAAGGACCTAGGTTTAACCCTACAGTACCAGAAAAACAAACAACTGCCCCCCCCAACAATCACCCAAAAACTCCCCACAGATCCTACAAAGAATACTTGATACTTTTACATATGGTTAAAAAGTGAGAGCAAATAGCAAAAGCTTTGTGCTACTTCTAAAAACAGACGTACATAATCTCTGCCAGCTCCTGCCTGTCGATAACACCTTATCTGCTCTTCCAGCTTCATAATCGTGTTCCTTAAATCATTCTTTTCTTCAGTCAGCTGGCTGATATGTCCTGTCAGCTCAGCATTTTGTCTCAGTAGTCTTTCTGTCAATGAGCCACAAGAAGTACCGGGGGACACTAATCTGGGCTGGAAAATATAAAAATGGTATATGGTCACATATGCATAAATATATGTGAATAATGACTGTAAAGGAGTGAACAGGTACTGAAAGCAACAGATTTCATGAACTGGTGCTTGGTTAAATGAAAGGTAGAACTCTACCAGGCAGAAACAGGCTTGGGAAGGACACAGTGAGTACATCTGAAGGCACAGGAGCGTGTTGCTTTAGGATGCTGTAAGCTTCTTGGTATGACCTGAGTAAATGTTACTTCACTTTTTGAATATGAGACCTACATGAAGGTAGTGGAGAACCCTGAAAAGCTTTAGGTGGGAGCATGGCACATACAAAACTTCTGTGTTTAGAAATATTACTTTGGTAACAGTGTGCAAAGTAGAATAACTTAGGGAAGATATGACGATGATCCTAGTGTCATAAAGAACCATCAGGGAGTTGCTGCAACAGTCCAGCCAAGAAATCTTGAAAATCTGAGGCAATGACTAGAGACAGACAGTAAAAGAAACATGGGAGAAATATTTAGGAGGCAGAAGGCACAGGACTTAGTGAATATTTAGAGGTGCAGGTAGGGGAGAAGGAAGATGGTCCACAGTGATGTCCAGCTATCTGAACTGCGCAGTATGAGCAGAATGGGGTTTTAGGCCAGGAAGGAGAAAGAGTAGGTTATGTTCATTTTGGAATGTGCCTGTGAGGTTTCTAAGGGGCCACAATGTCGTATATTTCCCCAAGGAAAGATGTCTAGTAAGTAACTGAGAATATAAGCTTGGAGCATAGGTCAAAGGTCTATAGTATAACAACTGTCCATTAGACAAAAACCTCCATAAGGGTGAGACTTATGTCAAATTTGCTCATTGTATCTCGAGAACTTAGTAAAGTACAAGGCAGACAGTAGATGCTTAAGTGTTTGTTCAATAAATCCAGTGAAAGCTCAGGCTGTAGGAACTAACGAGCTTCCATAGTTATGTTGTTGTTGTTGTTAGGTGCCGTTGAGTCGTGTCCAACTCATAGTGACCCTCATAGGGTTTTCAATGGCTGATTGTTTTGGGATTGCCTTGGGAGTGGGTTGCCACATCCTTCTCCCATTTTAGTGGTGCTGGGAATCGATCTTGGGACCTCAGAGACTGCAGAGCGGCGCTCTACCAACTGAGCTAAATCCCAGCCCTCCATAGTTATAGTTAGAGAAAGACACAGAAAAGATGATAGAAGGAATAGAAACCCATGAAGGTGATTGAGTAAATAAGCAGACAAAATGAGAGAATATTGACACAAAAGGCAAGGAAAAAAGGTTTTAAGACAGAATACTTCTTACAGAGGTTCAAAGTGTCAAATGCTACAAAGAAGTCAGAAAGACGGGGAGTGAAAAGATTCACCAGATTAGTCCACCATGAAGACAGCAGTAGGATTCTGAGGGTGGCTTCATGGAATGGTGTGGACAGAAGCCAGGCTGCTCTTTCAAGTAGCTTTATTTCTCAATAAGGGATCAATGTAATTATTCAGTAGCAATAATGAATGTTAATTTCCCCCCAAGTTTTCACTATTTCTTATTAGGAAAGGGAAACATTAAAAGAACAACAAAAACGATCAAATTGAAACTCTGATAGAATATGCTGCCAGTTTCAAATGATTCATGATTTCTATTAAATCTTTTGCTCTCTCTATGCTTTAAAAAATGTCTTACCTGTTCACCTGGCTGGCCAGTTAATTTCTGTAGTTGTAAAATAATTCCATCAATATTTTCCTGAACCCAAATGAAAGCGTCATCATCTGCTGTTTCAAATTGTAGTCTTCAAGAAAAAGAGAAAAAGTCAAAGCAGACCTTCTCAGCTAGGGCTGCTTACAAACACCAACATAATATAGGTTAGGGGATGCTCTTTCTCACTTATCACCTGTCCTTTATGTTAAATGTCAAGGGGTCAAATATTTTCAGATGTGTGAGTTTTGTTAGAGACTATCATCTCCTAATATAAGCATGCATCTCCTTTGAAATTCCCACTCCCCACTCTTGGCTAGCCTGTCTAACCATGCCACTTCCAAAGATCAGGCAGAAAGTCTGACCTATTAGAGGTTTTCTGGAATAGGTGCTGCAGTTTTGAAGCTACACATTGAAGCTTTTGTACGATCATTTCTAACTCTTGATTATATCCATTTAATCCTTCATTCATTTCAATCAATTTCAGATAGCTTGATTCTTTTGTCTCTCCTTCTATTTTCTGCTGAAGAACCCAATTTCTAGTTCGATCATTAGTTAAGCTCCAAGTGGTTGGCTGGAAATTTTGGAGAAAAAGAAAATAGTAACCATAAATGAACAGCATTTCATACTTTTTCTTGAGGAAGCATAATTATATTCCAAATAAAGTTCTATAGATTTAATTTTTAAATGATTTGTACAAACTAAATAATTTAATCCAGCATCAAAATATGATCAAAAATTTATAATTTAAAAATATTTTAAAAACTTTTGAAATATTTAAAAATCATTTAAAAAGAAACAAAGTGCCAATTTACCTCATTAAGATTCTGATACAGAATTCGTCTACTTTCTCGTTTTTCTTCTCGTTCTAGTTCTTGCTTCTGGAATTCCTGCATAATTCCTTGCAGTCGCTTTCCTTCAAGGTCTAACTTATAAACTTGTTGCCTTTTCTCTTCCAGCTGGCGCTGAAGATCTTCCACTTTGGACTGTAGCTCATGCATTTTTTTCTGTCCCTGGGTGTTGGCCTCTTGTTCTGTCTGCAATGTCTTCCTATGCACCTGCCTATCTTTTTCCATTTGCTGTCTTGTTTGCAAAGAATCCAGTTTATATTTCTCAGTCTCATTTAACAATTCTACTATGCGACTGTGTTTTTCCTCCAGCTGTTTCTGTAGCTCTTTAAGTAAATCCTCTGAGGGTAAGGATGGCCGAGGCTGCCCATTATCATCATTGCTCTGCAGCTGTGCATGCAACTCCCGCTCCCTGTCTAGGGTACTACTCATTTCCTGAATCCGAACTTTCTCTGACTCCAGAAGTACTTGAAGCTCTAGGTTTCGGCCTTGTTCTTCTGATAACTGGATATCATATAGCATTCTTTGTGATTCTATTTTCTGTTGTGATTCATTTAGCAGTTGTTTCTGTTGTTCCAAAAGTAGATTTAGCTGAATATTCCTCTGTTTCTGATCCTCAAGGGAGAATTTCAGATCCTTGTAAGAGAAAATAAAATTTTAGGCATGTGTTAATATTATCAAAAATGCTTTGAAAGTATACAATCACGCCTTTATTAAGATCAAATTGGTAGTATCTGGTATTGAAGACAGAACTGTTATCCAGTGTATTAATTTAAATTTTCGGTGCTTGTTGTTGTTAGGTGCCGTGGAGTTGTCTCCAACTCTTAACGACCCTCATAGGATTTTCAATGGCTGACTGTTTCAGGATTGCCTTGGGAGTGGATTGCCAAATCCTTCTGCCATTTTTGTGGTGCTGGGAATCAAATTCGGGACCTCAGAGACTAAAGAGCAGCGCCCTACCAATTGAGTAAAATCCAAGACCCTTACAGTGGTCAGAGCATAATTACTTAGACAGCCAACTGATTTTCAACAAGGAATATAAACAATAGATAGGTAAGATAATATTTGCTCTTAAAACAATCTTATTTAGGCTAAATAATGAAACAGGGTACATTTCTCCTAGTAAAAACCTTTAAAAATGTAAGTGTGCCTGTTAGATGATGTGGCACACATCTGTAATCCCAGCTACTAGGGAGGCTGAGGCAGGAGGATCACAAATTTGATGGCAGAGGCAGCCTGCATAACTTAGTGGGATCCCATCTCAAAATAAAATGTAAAAAGAGGTTGGGGATGCAGCTTAGTGATAAAGTGCTTGCCTAGAACGCACAATGCCATGGGTTCAATCCCTCAGTACTAAAAAAAAAAAAAAAAAAAAAAAAAGAGTAAGTGTTCTTGTATTACTTTTCTACTACATTAATTGCATGTCATATTTTTTCACTGTTAAATACTTATTTATAAATAACTGTTAAGAAAATAGTTACTTATCAGTAGCATATGCATGTGGAGTCAAGAATGATAGTGATACTAAACAACCATAGATTATCTACAGGGTGGGTGAGATAGAGACATCTTTGCTTTCTGACGGTTCAATATACAAACTTTGTTTTGTGCACAAAATTATTAAAAGTATCATCTAAAAATTTTAAAAATATATGTGTTCCTGGTATAAAATAAAATGATGGGATTTCCTGAAAAATATGTTTTGCAATATCACAGGCTAAAAATAATAGGGCTTATGAGGAAAGCAGGATTAAGGAAAAGTACTCAAAATCTTTGCAAATTATTAATGATAAAAAATAGATTAGTACCTATGGAGGTAACATACTCCTGCATGGATGTTACCAAAATGGAAAAGGAAGGAAGAGAACAGAGAAGGAAGGGAAGGAGAGGGAGAAGGAAGGACCGAAAGAAGGAAGGAAGGAAGAAAAAAAAATGGAGCACCCATGCTGGCAACAGTTTTTTTGGCCAGTTAGTGAATACTGGATTGCATGGGTAGAAGAATTATCTTTGAGCTAGCAAGGCTATTGTTAAAATTGGCACTCCAAGTCGTAAATTTTCTTTGAGCTGAAAGTCATCCAAGGCTGGGTGCACTTCTTGAGAGAGCCCAATGTTCAATTTCAAATTTTTATAAACTAAATCTTACTTAAAGCATCAAAGGCTCCTGTTATCAGACAAGTATCTTTCCTCTCCTCTCGAATAAAATAGGAACCCAAACTACTACTGTATTAAATTAACATGATTGCCCTATTTATCAAGTTGTGTGTGCACTAACAGACATCTCCAAAATATGGTGCAGCAGAGAATCTGTATGCATCCTTGAATGTAGCAAAATAAAAAAAATTATCAAATCATTATCATCTCGTAATACAGTCTAGATAACATTGCAATAGTATTCAACACATAGCAAACAACTTATACCCTTTAAAAGGGATAAGACTGACATTTTAGACAGAGGGAAGTCTTAAGTCTTTGGATTCTCCAGGGATATACAATGACAAAGATAACAATACCTCAAGTTCTTCTTTATCACGTTCTTCATTGTGTCCCAACCTGGCTTTCTCTTTCTCTAAAGCCCACTGGAGCTCTCTTGATTTTTTTTGTTCACCTGCTAACGTATCATTAAGCAAATGTACTTCATCTGTCTTATCTTTAACTTCCAATCTAAATCAAGAGAGACAAGTATATAGTCATAAAAGTATATAATGATAGATAAACAGCTTCCACTGAAAAGTCAAGAAGGCATATTATCAACTAGCTTATTGTTGTTGATATGTGCTGTTAAGTCAGGTCTGACTCAGCAACCCTCATAGGGTTTTCAATGGCTGATTGTTTCGGGATTACTTCGGGAGTGGATTGCCATGTCTATCTCCAATTTCTGAGGTGCTGGGGACTGAACCTGGGTCTTCAGAGAGTACGGAGCAGCACTCTACCAACTGAGCTAAACCCCAGTCCAACTAGCTTATAGGAAAATAATAGCTGTGTAAAGATTAAGGATTCTTGACTGTGCTTCATTTCAAGTTAACTGTTTGTAGTAGTACAACTTATTATTTACCACTGTAAACAGTTATGCAATTTATTGCTACAAAACAGTATTTATAACCCTTATCTTTTACTGAACATAGAATCATGTAATTTCTGTGTAAGAAATCAATGTTCAAAATGATTGCACTTGAAATGTGTCTTTGGCAAGTACAATATCTCAGTATTTACACCAAAAATATATCATTTTTACAAGCACTGTATCTTCAAATTCTTTGCATATTTTAGTGAACTAACCCATGAATCCTATTGGGATCATAAATATTGCTTCAAATTAGTTCATAGTAAAACAAAGGTCAAAATTAATTCTTACACAAGTCTCAAACAGTTTAACTGAAGCCCTGGCAGAGAATATGCCAAAATAATCTTGAGTTTATGATTTGGAAAAATTTAGAGTGTTCCTTCTCTACTGCCCTTTTTCTTACCAATAATGATTTCATGCTACTTAAACATGATGTATAATGTATTTTCATAATATATGTACAATGTTTATGACAAAATTACTCCAATTCCTCTACTAATACATGTTTATTTTATAATAAAGAAGCTTGGCACACCTGAATGCTTCTAATTCCTTTAGGTGCTTATGCTGTGCCTTGAGTGTTGTTTCTAGTTCCAATTTTGTTTGCGCAAGTTCACTTTTTAGTTCAGCAACCACCAGTTTTTCTGAACTCAGCTGCTCCTGAAGCTCAGTTGCTCTGTCCTTCGCACTGCTGAGTTCCACTTGCATTTCCAGCATTTGAGACTGCTTCTGTTGCATATTATATTCCAAGAATTCTAAAAAGAACATGATTAATATTTAAAATATGATCTAGCAATTCATATTGGGTTTATAAATATTTTATTGGTAAGAACTGATTTGTAATTTAGGAGATTACTGCAAAGCAATCAAGAAAAGATTATAGTATCCAAAGTTGGTAATTTTTATAAATAAACTTTGTGCATGTTTTTTCAGAGTGCTAGTGGCCATGATTTTGAAACTATAAATATGTAAGAATGATAAAAGTAATAGATGCAACATTTAAAATAAAAAACTTCAAATGTTTACATAATATTATAAATAGGAATTTGTATATTTATTCATTCAGAATGCTAACTGCTCACACTAAAAAAGTCTAATGATTTTTGATAGCCAGACATAGTACTTGCAGGGGTTACCCATGTAATTATGACTACACTGATCAGTTGTGCTTGCTTCTATTATTCAGTCCCTATTAGCAGATGGCCCCTAGGAACTTCACTATAACTCTGTCCCCAAAAGTAGGAGGTCCAAACCTCCGTTTGGAGACGACTTCTTTTTCCATTAAAAACCAATCAAATCTTTGCTATGTATTTATTACAATGAAAATAAATTCAAGAACTTAAGTCTTTAAGCATGTTAAGTGAAAAAAATGTTCTAAATATGTATCATGATCCTGCTTTTATGAAAAATATATACTTATGAACACAGGCACACTGAAAAGGTCTGCAGATGTACTTACCTGCGAATTAGTTGTTATTTTAGGTTGCATGTGATTATAGGGGTAATTTTTACTTTGTTATTCTCTTCTACTATAACTATGTAACATTGCTCTTAGAAGAAAATGATTTTTAACTTAAAAAAATCTGTGAAACTTATAAATTCATATAATTCATACTAATGATTTTAGAAGGATGGAATAACACTGGCTTTAGATGATAATCATGTTAATTTAGGCTTTTAAAACTATTTGGGAGTAGAGGTTAAGGATTTACATATATAAATATGAATCTATGTGACACTAAGCTTTCAATGGGGTTCTATTTAATTTAAATAAAACAATATTATCTCTAAAACAATTTTCAATCAAGCCTATGTCTAAAGGGTATAATTAATTTATCTCATTATACCTGTTTTCTCTGAAGTAATTTAAACCTGATTCAGCTTTTCAAAAATAAATGTGAGCCTATGCTGTGACTTCAAAACTGGCAAAGGCCATAGATGCTTCTACAATTATGTAAAACAAAACTACTGAAGATGTAGGTAAGCGTCTTTATTGGATATGAAAATTTACTCTCTAATGATTTCCATATGTAGCTCAACTTAAATAGACATCCCTACTGAAAAGTGGGAAAAAGACCCAAGTAAATATATCACAAAAGCAAAATCAGGATAATGATTATCTCTAAGTTATTATAGAGTAGTTTGTGACAGAGCTTTTGGGATATGCACGATGTTCGATGTTTCCACAGATATTCAGTTAATGATTTGTTATACTATATATCTGAATTTTGTATTTTTCTGTATGTATGTTACAGTTCACAATTTTGTAAACAAAAAATTAGAAAAGAAATAGCTGCTTTCATTGTGTATTTCCTTTTATTTTAGATAGTTAACCTTTAAAGAGTGTAGGAAAGATTGTTTTCTTAACATACAGCTTTAAAACAAATATAAAGAACTTAATGGGCTTAAGCTGATCGAGGTAAGGCCAGTTTATTTTAAGTTAGATACAGTTCTTTAAAACCAGCTTGACAGCTGGGGGTAGAGCTGGGGGGAAAGAGTGTTTGCCTAGTATGCATAGGCCCTGGGTTTGATCCCCAGCATTGCAAACAAACACAATCTAATAAGCCCCTGGAGTAATTAATGTAGATTAGCTGCTTAATGTCATGAAAATGAGAAGAAAATACTTTGTTGTTGTTGTTAGGTGCCATCGAGTCGAGTCTGACTCATAGCAACCCTATGTACAGCAGATCTAAACACTTGCCGATTCTGTGCCAGGCAAACCATCTTATTTATGTTTAAGCCCATTGTTGCAGACACTGTGTCAATCCATCTGGTGGAGGGTTTTCTTCTTTTGCATTGACGTGCCACTCTCCCAAACATGATGTCCTTCTCCAGGGATTGATCTCTCCTGACTACATGTCCGAAATATGTAAGACACAGTCTGGCCATTCTTGCTTCCAAGGAGCACTCTGGTTGCACTTCTTCTAGGACAGATTTGTTGGTTCTTTTGGCAGTCCATGGTATATTCAATAGACGTCTCCAGCACCATAATTCAAAAGCATCAATTCTTTTTCTGTCTCTCTTGTTCAATGTCCAGCTTTCACAACCATATGATGCCACTGAAAATACCATGGCATGAGT